>DWMG01001686.1:0-14651 GCA_018244855.1 Elbella merops | reverse complement strand
CAGAAATCATTTTAAAATAAAATATTGAATGTAACACTGCTTATCCGGGCAGGACGACGTCTGCCAGGTCCGCTAGTATGTAATATTTATTTAATTTTGAAAACATTGCTTCTCTAAATTACCCATTCATAATAGAAACATATTACGGTACATCCGATAGCATTACCGGCCTGCCTGTTTTATGATGACATTCGCTTTTTATGGACATAATATGTATTATCGGAATGGATATAAGATTACCTCGTAAATAGTTACGCGTGATAATAATAGCCACCTCGCGTCGCCTCTTAAAATAGTATAGTAAATCGAATCGTAAATATCCGTGGATATTGAAACTGCAGTATATTAAAAAACCCGTCAACATTATGTATTAAATATCGTAAATAACGGCAAGCCGTGCTACCATATAGTAAATAGATGGGGAAGCAGTGAAATACCATCAACGATGTAAAGCAGTACATCAGCAATATGAGTCCGTCTTAAACTTAGTCAATACCACATTAGATCATCCACTAAATCCATTAAATCATCCACCATTATTGAAAAATTCAGAAATGTTTTAATTAAGGATCTTTAAGATTTATTATTACATCAATATTAGCAAAACACGAACATGAACTTGTTAAAATAACATTTAACAAGTTTAATAATATATTATGTATAAAGAATTTAATTTTTATGTTTACATATGGCAAGAAAGACTTTTGTAACGTTGTGATATGACGATTTATTATTCCAGGTTATTATTTTTATATAATGATTTTTTTGATACCGTATTTACCGTATTTAAAAATTTGACACCTATGATACCTTGAAAAATTTGATACCTTGAAAATTTGATATTTGATACTGTATTTAAAAATAGGTAAACAATAAATTTAAGATATTAAATGTACGTAACTATGCGTGTAATGTGTATACACATGAAATTTTATTTTTATTTCAGTACTAACTTAGGTATTATCTGTGTAACGCACCGCATACGAGTTATATGTCTGTTTTATTGGTACTACCCCCAAAATTAAATTGTACTAAAAGGTGCCTTATGGGTTTGAAGAATATTTTGTTAATATACTCCAATGGTATAATTATCTCCCACACCAAAAACTCAAAGGCCCGCCTTTCGGGTTTTCCCGCCATTTCCACTTATCCAAAATGGCCACTGGATTTCTTTTACAACTTTATTTTGTCAATATATGTAAGTACTGAAATATTCGAGACAATATCTTTAATTATATCAATGATTTTATATTTGAAGTGAAATGATAATATAATATGTATATTATATGAATAACGTAACTGCATAAACAGATTATAAATAAATAGGGCATAAAGGTCATTTTGGATCGAAAGCACCTGTTTTGCTCGCGCCTAGAGATGTTTTATTTCAATGTGAAGTTCGTTGTCTTTATACAGCTAGTACAATAGTACTAATAAATATTGAAATAAATGATGTATTGAATAAATTAAGCCGTGACTTGAACCTTGTATAGGCTCGTATTATAGTCGTACGAACGTAATCTTTACATTAAGGAAAATTGGACGTTTCCTCAATCAGCCTCGATTGGGCACTTACGATTCCATTAGACCAATTTATCAATCCTTTTATGCGTCAATGTGACCTCAATGTAGCAGGTATAATAGAAATTGTAGGGATCGTACAGATAAATTACACATATGATGTATAGTAGATGCAATATATGTCAAAGAATGTATAGATACATGTATAGAAAACCTCTTATTGTTTCCACTATCATACGAAAAGTATGCACACAATTTACATACTCAATATTAATGTTAACAATGGGCAGCCTTACCGCTTAAAAGTGAGTTCTTACAGGCAACCGCTTGGAAAAAGCCACAGGGGTTATTATTAAGGAAGAGGGAAAGTAGGTAAAAGGACAAAGGAAATAGTGAATAAAAAAGGTAGTATCAGAGAAAAAATGTATTGTACTTGAGTCCTATAAATCAGTTGTTTATTTATGCTTAACATATTTCTGTGTAAGGACATAGACGTTTTCAAAAAAATATTATTATATGGATTCCATCATTTAGCGCAATTTGTTTACTTAAATATTAAATTAATATAGAAAGAATTTACTATTGTAAAGAACATTCAATTGCAGACAACAAAAATAAGTTTTACATAGTTGTAAAGATACATACAGACATAAAGTTAGGAACATATCAAAAGTTTCGTTTAACATAAACGCCTATATTGGACCCAAAGGAAAGAGATCCATTACCTAACCAAACAAATATCTAGAATGTTCCTTAATCTTTAAGAGCTATCTACTTAACGTTCCATTACGCCGAATTGTCAATCTCATACGTCACGCGACCGCAATCAAAGTTGAGAGGCAAAGTAACAACACGAATGTTATTTTACGAGGATCGGACCAATTAGTGAAATGTAAAGCTGAGGTCCATCGATTCATCGCAAAGGATTCTAGGTTAATATTGATCAATCCAACCCTTACATTAATTGAAATAGGGACCCTCATGATAATCTGTTCCTTTGGATTTTAGTGGAAAACATTACGTTGTGAATCGGTAGGATTCAACCGAATGGAATTTTTAATTTATGGGTTCCCTATTTTACGGAGAAACTACGATAGTTCCAATTGTATGGTTTGTATTGTATTGTATTTTATCGGAGAGTCGTTTATTTAGAAAGAGTACCTGACATTTGATAGCTGGATCTAATATTTCTTTATTTGCTTTATATAACTACTAGATGGTATAAATTTAGTTATTCTAACTTCTATTAACTATATTTATTTAAGATCCTATAACATTTAAGCCCATTCAGATAAAGCGGTGAATATTATCAGTTTATTATTATTATTATCAGTTTTGCTTCGATCAGAATTTTGAGCACTTTATTCATAATGTCATTGTATAATACAATCTTGGTATTTATAACGGAACTTAAAAACAAGCAAATTTGGCTGTAATTTTAAAATCATTTTAATGATTTAAATTTCATTAAGATTTTTTGACTTCTTTGGTAGCAGAATATTTTTAGGTATCTTTGTGTAAAACCTATGACCCTTTTTATTTTTATTTACGTGACTCTTTCACAATTTCAGGAGGCCTACTATACCACCATGCTCCAGTGCACATGGGTGGAGATACAGGTTGGAGATTAGACAGTCTGTTGGCTGTTGTATGTTTTAACCAATTAAACTCTTCCGATGACGTTTGACAATTTCTACCAAACAACCGGGACCAACTATGCGCAACTTGTTTTTCTAAGTGCGGTAACACTCATAGAACATTGTCACCAGTCATGGAACATTAGGAGGTTTACACCTTAGAGTTGGAAACACAATGCACGATAATTAAAAAAAAAAACAATCTTATCGAAATATATTTTCAAATTACTTGCCACATTTAACATACATATGTACTTGTATCTACTTTTGAATGTTTACTCGTAGAAGCGGAAAATTGGCTTCCACAAATTCACGTCATAAATTAGGTTAGCTACATAACGAGTGACTTATGCGCAGTTTTGTTTTACAGCGGGCGAATAAGTCCAACTTGAAATAAAAGGGACCTAAATTCAACAACAATTAAAGACAATTTATGTCTACTTGGCTCGTAATTTTTCTTCCTCCCCCCACCGCAAATGGGGAATTGTTGAGCAGTTACACGAAACTGCAGCCAAACGGGAAGTGGCTATGACCTAATGAACTCCACATTTGCATGCCGAGTGGACGACAATCCAACATTTTTATAAATGGAAATGTTTATCCAAGCTCGCGTTTTAATAATAAACTTGACAAATCCTACCGTTTTAAATTCCACAAAGTACATTAATTTTTGTTGTATAAAACTGATTGTGTAACGACTCTTCTAGAATAATACCGAATGATTTTATTTCGAATGTCTTGAAATTTGAAAAAGTTATCAGCGGTTTTAAATTTAGAACACAATAATAGTGGACAGCTTGATTCATAAACGTAGTATAGTCTCAATTAACGTTTACCGAAAATTCGTTACAATCATAGTGGTTTGAACGTAATCATTGAACAATGCATAAATAAAACATACTCGTATGCATAAACGTCGAATACTGCACATTAAATAACTGATACAATAAAGTTCGACAGTGCAAAATTTTAGTTCTGGAATTGGTTTTAAACGAAATATAGAAACACTTCCCGTAAAGACGCAATACTGTTGCGTTTCTCGTACGCTTTTATAACTTTTTTACTTCTTACACGGGAGATAGAATGACCAACGTTTATCATGAAAATGTATATCATATATATCCTTGAGTTTAATTTAAGAGTTTGGGGTTGCATATAATAAATTTACATATTATATTAAACAGGGAGTATTGTCTACATAACATACCTAAATGATAAACCGAGCCCTTTACACTTCAGATATGTCTATGAATTCCATGTACAATTCGTAGTTTTTCGCGCTTAAAAACTGCAACATAGAACATTCAGGAGAAGAATATAACAGTGTTCAGCTGAAAATGTTTTCCACGCGTTTCGTTTTTAGTTGCGCGCTCCTCAACGACCTCTCAAAAGAATAAACGATCGTCATTACGATAGGTGGATGCGCATGAAAATTCTTTCATGTCCATTCACTCGGTCGATTCCAGCAGTTTGAATGGCGCAGCATTGAAGCCAGTGAAAATAATCGGCGTAGTAAAGCACAAACGTTAACTGGACGTCTGCCAAGCCTTCAGAGCGGGCGACGTGGTTCCCTATATGTGTTACGCTTCAATGGAATTAACAATTTACTCTGTAATCGGCTCCGAGATTGCCTGTCAATGAGTCTTTTTAACATATGAGGATATTAAGGCCGATCGTTTTGATAAAAGATTGTACTTCCTGGCTGTCTGCTGTAAATTGTTTTTTTATGGTTCTGTGTTTGACTCATTTGCTTCAAATGGTCTTAAAAGTCATATAAGCGATGTATGTTTCAGGATATATATGTATGTGGGCGCAAAATTTATCGACTATTGGTAAATCTCATCAAACGTATTAAATTTGGCTTAGAAACATCAAATGGATTACTCGTATATAATACATTACAGTACCTGCTACACACATATTTTGTAATACTTATTACTAGAATACTCATCGCATCTAAATATAGTCTGAAGAGCTTGACGTAGTGTCTATTTCTAAGAAAATAAATATATAATAGGCCCCTTAATATGTCTCGGCGACGTACGTTGTCTATCAAACCGGGCCAATTTAACTAATTAATTTAAGGAGATGTATATTAATTTAGACTGTAGAAATTGTTAATAATTTGACATACAATAATGACGTATCCAAAAAGCAATAGTCGTATATTCATTAAAAAAATCTGTCACGAATTATAAAGTATTACTTGAAAAACTAAAACATTCAGAACGTTCTCGAAATACTTGACGTCGGTCTTTTAATGCTCGGCCTTTTCTAACTTAAGTCCAATATGAATAATAAGTCAACTTTCATTTATACAATTATTTACATATATTTAAAACTTAAGTGTAAAATTCACATACTTTACGATTTCATTCTCTTTTATACATATGTATATATTTGACAATAATTTAAGTTGCCAAGCCAATTTTAAATTTAGAATAAAAAACTATTCGATGTCTAGTTTTGCTCGAACTTTATGCAAACTTTTCTACAATAAGCGATGTACAACTAGTATCAATACTAATGAAGCTCGCTCCGCGGCGGATGTTGGCAAGTTTCTTGTGTCCAAGTCTTATGAATCTCAAAGTTTTGTATTAATGTCTATAGTTAATGAGACGTGTAATGCAGTAGCGGTTATTAATAGTCTGTGCAGATGATATATAACTTGGAGAAAGATATGCAGAACTGAAATATAGTTCTTTCGAAAACTTAATGCACGAGTACGTTGTAATGTTCTGAGTTGAACAATGCAATTAGAACAAAACTTTGAGAACCAATGCTTTTTGTCAGAATGAAGGTTTATATAGCATTTTAGAATGTTACAGTAGAGTTATCTTTTACAAGCATCGTGGTATTTGTTAAAGGATTTCTATTTATATGTATACGGAATATAAATTAAAATATTACAATGACTACCTCGTTGGTTATGTTAGTTGCAAATGCGACTGCCGATCGGGAGGCCCCGGGCTCAATTCCCGGGTTGAACACTACAAAATTTTCTAATTTAGATTTTCTAGTAGAGGTTCGGAGCCTCGATATGTGCCCGATGCATGGCAATAGGCTCACCACCTATTCCACAGTGGGACGTCAAACGTAACCGATGAAACGTGGAAGTGTGCATTCCTCTGCTTACCTCTTCGGAGATTACATGCGTGAAGTTACGTACGTAGGTACGTAATATTACAACGTAAGTAATAGCGTACATTCAAAACCTTCCGAGAAAGCGACAGGTACACAAAATTAATTCATTTGAATTCTGCATATGGCTTCCGAGATAAATATGTTTACAAATATTAGGTCCAACAAAGAGTCCTTCATAAAATAATTAATTAACTTCGCTAACGTTACACACTGTAATCCTAATTCCAGCCCGCGAATATCTCTTAAGCCAAAACCCGTCAGAACTGTACCATTTATCACTCGTTTCATTCACCTTTTTTTTCACAAGCACATTGTTACCGGAATGTGATATCTGCGAAAGAATAAACAGAAATACGATTGGCGAGTTGCCAACCGTTCCCCCAAGTACGAAGACAAGACAAACTTTGTTTAATTTCTCCGACAATTGACAGAAATTTAAGTGAAATTTAATTTAAAGACGGTAACGAACTCAACATCGGATGTTGTCTGAGTTTCGGGCTTTACAGGATTAAAATGGACCGCCTTTGTAATTACATTAGCAATAACTGTGTTACATTAATATCTAATACCAGTCAATCCTACAATTTATGCTCGAACGGCCGAGGCGTATCGTTGTTGAGTTTAATTAAACAATATCTGTGATCAAATATTTGGAATCTGATCGGACCGTATTTGGCAATTCCGATGACCCAATTGTCTGTGTTGTCTTTATTTACCAAAAGCGAAGGGTAAGCTTATATGAACGTTTCTCGTTAGGTATACGAATATATTTCGCCATTGTGTGGTTGAAGCATGTATAGAAAGCTATCGGTTCCTTGATTGAACTTGCAAAATGGTTACTAAATGGGTGCCTATAATATATCGATAGTTATTAATAAGGCCCATTTAATCGTCTACTATCAACCTTTTTGCACATCTTTACCTATTTATACCACATTCACACGTATTTATGTTGGTATATGCGTTTTAACTCTATTCTGAGCGCTCTACATATTATAATCACAGAACTGATCGATTTAATTGACAAAATAAACTAATAGATACATTACAACTGTATGCTCGGCTCGTTAGCTCAAATTCCAGAACGATAATTTGTTACGTAAACGTTTGTTTTGCTTATAGTGACTACTGTATCCATGTTTCTCTCATGCGTACATTAATGACTTCATAGCAGTGAGTTTGTCACAGTGACATTATAGTAATGAGTTTACGACGAAGACTTTATGTCTGTGACTTTATGACAATGACTTTCTCGAAATTTTTAGCGTATTGCTTTTTTTACCAATTATTACTTGCGGTTTTGCTTACAATGCCGTAGCAGTGAAATATTATAATTATAATTAATACTCTACATTTTAACTACTCACTCACTACTCAATTATTTATCACCACATTAATATTTATCAAAATAGGTCGATGAAGTTTCTATGATGAACGGACCTACAATCAAACAATCGGTCTAAGTACCAGAATACTATTTTTTTGAAATCTCAATCATAAAACTGACACATAGCAATTATGTAAAAAAATCTTATATATTGAAATTGTTTCTCGTTTCTATTTCATTATTTGAACAGATTTTTAAGACCTATAATTTTTAAATACCAATATATACTGATAACTTCGTTATTCGTAAATAACTGTGTTATTAATTTAGTTCAATTGAAAGCAAATAAAAACAAATATTCCGATCATATCAGCGTGCACACCATCTCCATAAAAAGTTTCATCAGAATTGTTAATTTTTTATACATAACAAAATAAAAGTCTAACAAAACAAAACTAAAAAACAAACAAAATAAAAGTCTAACAAAATAAAACTAAAGTTGAGCAGACAAAGTAACAATCGCATTAACAAATATGAAATGAAAGTTAGTAGGTACAGTATCACGCCAGTCATACTCATAAATACAGTGAAAATCGCTTTAAACTGAAATCGCATTAAGGATCCACAGCATATGTATAATAACATACTAATATTGGACTACCAAAGTATACGATGGAATGAAAGCTCATTTTGTACTAGTATAATTCCCCGATATGAGCTTTGAGAGCTTTTAGAATCGTGCCGAGCTCTAATATCACAGATTCCAATATTCATATGTTAAACCTTAAAACTGAAACTGGTCTTACGTAACTGTAAAAATATTATAGATTGAACGAGTTACATTTTTTAAATGTAAATATATAAATGGATTTGTCGATGCTTAATATTTTTGTTTTATTATATGTTAAAGAAAATAAACAAAAAATGCATAATTTCTTAGTATCTTTTTCTGTTAACGAATTATGAACTTTTTTTTATGAATATTGTTTTATTTATGATATTATTATTATTTTCAAGATGTCTATATAGTATAAATTAATGTCTGTTAACTGTATATGTAAGTATTTTAAACGGTTGCATAAAACCTGAACGATGTAGGATAAGTCGCGGTCTGGGGCGAACCAAATACATATTATATTTAGACTTCGATACAATTTATTTTAGAATTCGATTGATTTTAAGAAAATAACTTTCATTGGCTACTATGTATATGTTTTATAATATAAAAATGATTTAAATTTTTACTAAAAAACGTTTTTGAAATCATTACAATTTTCCTGATACATCAGTAATGTTTTTAACGATACAAAATATTAAGGAAACTAACTAAATATACAGCAGCTATAATGACACCTATGGAAGAAATGTTTCATATTTATTAATTATTTAAAGATATGTTAAGTTATAAATAAAGTCCTCCTTCCTCCTCCACGATGTATCCTTATATTCTCCCGCTAATAAATGTATACAGGTGCTTAATTAACTTTTTTTGGTATTGTTATCCGAACCTGACCTAAGTTTAAAATTTCAAATCTCTAGCTTTTTGAGAAGGTCGTTTAAAACCGATTACAAAATTCCACCAGAATAAATCAGAGTCTGAGAGGGCTAATAACAACGTGGTATAAAAGGTCAAAACTCTTTATAACTTAATTCACCTACAACTTACAAATCAAAGTCGATAGGCAGTAAGTGAAACCAGACTTATTGGTCATAAACCAGTCTATAATTATAAACAACCTTTTATAATACTTATCATTTATGAAACTCTATTTAATGATTCCAACTTATTTACCAGTGTTAGAGTAAAACTCACTATAGGAATTACAGACTGCTAATAGCCAATAGACTGTTATTATTCGGTTGAACACGTCAAGTAGAGTCATATTGAGCCAGGAAAGAAGTCTCGTAGTGATGAGTCAGGAGAATGTTGAAACTTTTATTGATCTGCCACCAACTGTCGTAAAGATTAGCTTCGACGATACTTATTACGAAAGTAAAGTACTGTCAGCAAAGGAAACTCCTAGGCAAGACGAAGCTCGCATATACACGAGGAAATATTTTAATTAAATTAGGGATTAAACGAAGAATCACGCCTGTATACGATGAAAAACAAAAAAAAAACTTCAAAATTTTCATAAATAATTTTCATTTTCATTTTCATCAATTTTCATATACCGCTAACGCATTAGGTTACCTGTAATGTTAGTCTTGTATGAATTAAATAAATAAATAAGTAACTCCCAGGATTCTTTTTTATTGTCCAAGCCCAAAAATATTATCTCAACTCTGTTTCAAAGTTTGAGTGACGTATTTAAATATATTTAGAGAACATAGAGTTGATTCAGAAAGTATTATTGACTTTTACGTGCCTTTCAATACGTTTTAAAAATAGAGCTCAGTCCGTTACGACATCGCTCCCATTAATACAATAAATCGAGCCGAAAATAGTACCGACATTTCTTATGAATTACTGCAACCGAGGCCGTTTCAATATTTTATCATGTATTGTATATTTGCCGAATGGAGACACTTCAAATAAATGGCAGCGATTCAAACGTATAGTGCATAACCCGAAATACTATTATATGATATAATATTTTTGTTAGCGAAATCGATACAGATCATGTCCAGAATAGGGCTCCAAGTTCCCACCACAGGTGTAAAGCATCAGGCTTACGGATATTTGTGTTTAGGTAACAGGGACGCGATAGATAAATAGAAACTCAAGGTGTTATTCCTCACTATTCTCCTTACACGAATTGTTCTTCAAACATAGTAATAAATAGACTACAATATAGGTACTTCATTGAAAACTGATAATTAAAAGAGGAAAAAAATCCAAAAATTGTAGTATCCAGTAGACGGCCTTGTCGCTCAAGTAACGATTTGTTTCAGGAAAACAACAGAACTACTATTAGTATCGATTGAAGTCATAATAATTTAACGAAGTAAGAATAAATATTTAACAAGATATGCACAAAAAATGTTAAAGTACTCATATTAAAATTGTAGACATTATGGACTATTTCAGCTCACTAGTTTCAAATCGTTAGGCTATCCCCAGCAACCACACCTTAGTTATGCCAGTATGTATTTATATAATTTCATGAGTAATGGCGTGCAAAAAATATACTTTTCTAGGAACGACACTGGCATTAACAACGCACTTTATGTCTGTACTCGTATATAGGTATCATAAATACGCTTAGGCATCTCAATGAAAGAAAAATGAACCCAACATTTAACAGGGTTTCATTTAATTTACCACATAAAACCCTCGATATTCCAATGCCTCTGGTATCCAACGTTCGATATTTAAAACCGGAATTCCAATTCCTTTCGCCTGTCTGTCAACGGCCGGCGTTCCCGTTTCGAACCCATTCCTTAAAATCACATACACGCTCTTGTTGTAAGTTTAATATGCGTTCGTTCATAAAATATTCGTTTGCATTACAAGTATGAATGACATTCTAACGAGTTTTTCTAGCATATTTTTAAACATTTTCGAAAAATCAATTTCTCGTATATCAGAATTCTTATATAAGATATTCTTAGTAGAATGGTTTTCTAATAAATAAATATTTATATCAAGTACCGACCTGTCAGCAGACCGATAGGAACAAAGTTATAATTTTCTATCATAATTTAATACGTGTAGATAAAAAACTGTTCACAGTATTAAAAATATATTATACATACATAAACATAACAATAAAACATAACAATACATCAACATAACAACACATCAACATAACAATTAAACATAACAACACATCAACATAACAATTAAACATAACAACACATCAACATAACAATAAAAAACAATATAACAAAAAGCAACGAACTAATCAAGATACGATTATTAATAAACAATGCATCGTACTATCATAGCAGAGAACTATTGGGGTGATTGAACCAATAGAACCGTTAACAAGAGGGTGACACGAGAGGGTGACACGAGAGGGTGACACGAGAGGGTGAGGAGTAACTAACCAAGACACTGTATAACCAAGAGCCCTCCGTATTGAATGTTAACCCCCCTTTAGGAGTGGTTTATACTGATGTACACTTATTTCCAAGTTTTGAAATCAGTGAAGGGTTATCGAACTTAGCTGTAACCATAAATATTTACGAGCTCAACTTCATGAAGGGGTTTCTATTGAAAGTTTTATGGAATAAAAATCAAATTTTATATCAGTATAACAGTTTTTTAAAGGTGAACCCCTCGGTCGTATTACGAAAACCACTTTTGAATAAAAATTATGGTTTTGTTGCGAAAAGATAGAGACGTAGGATTAAACATCCGATAGAAAGTGATGACAATAAGGTTCCACTTTAATTTCGAAACTATACATTATATTTCATCATCATCATCATCATAGTCGCTTCACGGCTTTTAACTTAAAAATTTACCAGAAGAAGAGACTATTTGTATGAATATGTATGTATCATGTATCATGCTAATTTTCCTCCCGTCTAATCCATTAAGAACCTGACGCGATGGTATAATCTATATCTATATCTACAAATGAATAAAATTGGAGTGTCTGTTTTTAATATCAAAATAACTACTTCTTACTAAAAGCATATATATGTGTACACGGTACATACACCTAAATAACATTTTTTTCTGCCTGGCTGTCTGTCTATTTGTTCCGGCTAATCTCTGGAACGGCTCCACCGATTTTAACGGACTGTCACTAACAGATAGCTAATGTAATAAGGAGTAACTTGGGTACTTTAATTTTTGAAAAAGTTTCTACTCCAATGCGAACGAAGTCGCAGGCACAGCTAGTAGGATAATAAGAACCGTTTAATGCCTCAAACTTCCTTACATTTAAATTTGGAATACAATCACTACAACTATAACTGCCCCACCCTTGTTATCAATTTACATCGCTCAGGTTATATTGATATAATACTACGAAACATTACGAAATCAATCCGCCCCGAACACCAATTATATCTGTTTTCCCTCAAATATACATACCGATATCTACTAATAATAAATACACAAGGTCAACAAGAGTTAGTATTAAAAAAATTAGATACATATTTTATATAGACGCCCTTACAAGATAATAAAATTAAAAGTTAAAGCATTAGAACCTTTTTGCATGTTAAAGTTACAGGTTTCTTGAACCAACAACTTCAACTTATGTTGATAATATGATATAATGCATGCAGCACTGCGGTACAATGCATTTAGCTTTTCATTTACAATCTCCAACATGTAATTCAAAGTTCAATATTTTGCTTAAAAAAATCAACATTCCATTTTCTGACACTCAAAAGCAAAATTCTTAATGAGTCCAAAATTACGAAATTCTCACAATAACCATCATGTACAACATGATTTATCATACAATTTGTATAATATAAGAAAATGTCACAATTTTTTTTGCATAAATTTTGCTTTGTCAATAAAACTGAGTGTCAAAAACGTAATATGACAAGGAACCATTGGTTCAACGGTTCTTATTACTGAGACACGACACTTTATGAAACAGTTTATGCCATTATCTCCATCGGCGCTCTCCTTTTAAGACTCTTAAAGCTTGGCAGCGAGGCGATAAAGAACGAATTAGTATTTTCTAGAAACGTGATGTTTATACTAACTCGAGTTATTGGTACAAAAACATAATTTTATGGTTAAGAATATAGGATAAAAGATAATATTATGTTGTACCTAAAATGAATGATAAGATATTCATCATCATCATCCTGATGACCACAGCCTTCTCCAAATGCCAATAGCGGGCTCACACGCCTTAGAGAACATTATGAAGAACTCTAAGGTGTATAGGTTCCTCGTGGCGTTTTCCTTCACTCTAGCTGCTTTATCATCAGCCTCTTTATGTGCTCTGCTGAATATATGTATTTTCTGAGAGGTTATGCCCATACTCCGCACGCTGGGCATACGAGTTAGGTGCCGCAGAGCACGGTTTGCCGCACCGCCTACCCTCCTGCCCGCCTGCGGGCAGGTTGTTTTGGCGGTTCCTCGGCAACCTACATCACACAGCGATCTGTCAGTGCCAAGTTTAATCGCCTTAGGATAACCTTAATTAGGATAACCTGGTATCCCAGAATATGGTCCATGATCTCGTTATAGCATGTAAGCACGTATAGCGTTTAAGTTTAAAATGCAAATTTTTTCAACATGTATGCACCAAGATTTAATCACAAGGCACGCTCAAGTCTCGGGCACGAGGGACTGAGGGCTAAATCACCTGGCTATTGCTGTTTATAATATTATTATCATTATACAGACACACCACGCTTATTACGGTATAGACAGAGAGTACCGAATGCCAAATATAAGTACCCTTACACACCTAATGTGTTTTATCTAAATTCATCATTTCCCCATACACGCGTGATTTAGAATTTTTAGTAACTTAAAACTTACCAAGAAAAAGTTGCAAAAATATAATCAACATGATTACGAGCACACCCATGCCAGAAATAGTTCGTGATCAACATGAACAATTCCTTGCATGTGAATAGTTCCCGTGGAGCATAGGGAGGTGCATAGCGTGAGAAACAGTAGTTTTACATTTTATTACAATTTTTTTATTATTATTTTCCATATAAATTTAAAAGTTTTACTCATAAATGTCATAGTTTTAATCATAAAGCTACTTTTTATGCAATAGCATAATTTGTAATTTTTGTAATACAATTAAACGTTTGTACGAGTGAATCTAACAAGGAGTTATCTATGAAACGAATCGTCAGTACGCACAACATCAGAGAGGTTAATCGTTAGAGGGGTGATCATTAATGGAAAATTGTATAGAGGTTTGAAAATTTGTTACAGATGGATTGGAAGCCAGTCGCACCTGATCTATCAATTGTAATGCGACTATTAAGTTGTAAAGGGTAACATCTCAAAGAAGTACGACTACCGATCTAGAGATATGTATTTATACCAATAAACATAGATATATTCTACGCCGAAAGTACTGATCTCGAGATACATCGTCGTGTTGGTTGCAAGTGCGACTGCCGATCGGGAGGTC
>DWMG01001685.1:0-14659 GCA_018244855.1 Elbella merops | reverse complement strand
CATTTTCAAAAGTTTTCGGGCCGCTAACGTGGTGGGGCCGGAGAGACTAATTGGCAAACTTTTAGATTCGCTTTTGATGAACAGTTCCAACATTTCGAATTAAGTTTGATTTATAAAAATACATTTATATCTTATATCAAATTATATGGAAGAATGAGTTTTCTTTCTTTATTACTTTTCTTTGTACTTATGAATCAGAATAATGTTTGTAAGAATACAGAGAAGGTTTATTTCATGTTAACCCGCAATGGGGACAATAGATCTGATGTGAGATTCTACTTTTTTTCATACGACGTTACGTCGTATGGTTATTTTATGTTATAAAAACAACTCAATAACTTCATTTAACTATCAATTTAATGATTGACAAGTGGCAACTATACACGTATTACTACAATATATAACTAAATGACTAATATAGGTTGAAGAATAATATCTCTTGTTTGATCCGCAGTTAAACACATGGATAATATTGACAAAGGTTCAAATCCCATCCAAAATGCAAAGTAACACAGTAACTTTCGTTCAAAGTCGAATTAGATCGTTTCAGGAGCCATGCAAACCGCACAGTGAAAAAATTGCTATCCTTCAACGTCAAAAGTAACTATTACTTCTCACACTATTCCTCCAGGTAGCATAAAACCCATCTCGAGATGTGAGGCGTAATTCCCAGCAGGATATTGCCACTTCGTATAAATACTCGAAGCCTGGCTCGCCTCGGGTCTATACACAAACATACATACGTAAATGTTTATGAACTTGTGTTTGTTTGGGATGATTGGAAGTTGTCGGCTGTTTCCTCGATTACGGGATTCACAGATACAACGTAAGCGTTAGCGGTTTTTATAATTGTTTTAGTTTTAGCAAATCTATTCCGAAGTGTCCCATATGTACCCCAGCCTATACTATTAGGTATCTGAAGCCATTCAATCACCGTAGAGCTGTCTATGACTAAGCAATTAGACAGCATACGTACTCATTAGGGTCAGTTATTGTTAATTGTTGCTGAACGGCCGATTGATTTGAACGTTGTAAATTATACTTATCAGCAGTGAGATTCATTAACCACTAGACCAATGCGCCAGTCAATTAATTACTTAGTCTCGATATGCTAAATGTTTACAAACCAATTCAAAGTAAATTATAAATGTATACCTACTTTACCAGACATACTGTAGTACTTAACCTGGATACCCAAATTTGAATATTACGCGTAAAAGTGGTCAGGATCTCGCCAGTAACTCTCTAATATTTGCTTGCCGGCTTCCTATAAGGAAGGTGTTTACAGAGGAAAATTGAAAATTATCGACTCTCGCTTGTTTGCGAACAAAGTCCAACGATCTTAAAGAAAAGCTTAAATTGAAGAAATAGGTCAGAGGGTGCATGGAAACGGTAAAAGTTCATCAGGGTCATAATTACAGATGGGGATTCATCAAAATTTAATTTGGACGCAATCTTGCTAGACCCATTTTTATTCTGGTGTATACTAATTTGGGTTTCAAAATATTTGGAAATATTACCGACCAAAAATTTGTTCAGTCCTAAGATAATATTTTCATTAGAAAATTGCTCATATTTTTTGCAGAGGTTTTTACTTATAATGGAAATTAAATAAACCGGTTCTACATAGTTTTTTTTAAATATTAAAAGGCATGGTAATAATGCCGACAGCCCATCGGATTGAAATTGGTTAAAGTAGCCTATAGACATTTGTAAAATCGGAGGATTTACCTATATATTGCCTACCTCGAAAGAACTTTTTAACACTACGTTTGGAGAACTCTACGTCATAGCGTACCTTAGACCCCTCGGAAAGAAGCTGTTGTTTGTAGAAGCTGCTGTTTTTTTGCGGTAGGATACTGTGTCTTATGCACATCCTTCAGGACTGCCAGGAATTTTTATCATTAAGAATTAGTATAAGTATACTTAATATGCCTGTCATAACGTGTTATATAAGGAATGAGCCATGTACGTTAGCATGCTAGCAATAATTAGAGATGCTCGGTCTTCACTTTTCACGATAAAGTGTTCTGTGTTTAATTGTCATTGTGTAGTGTATATTTGTCTTTTGTTCCAGGATGGGGCGAGTCTCTATTGTCACTGCCCAAAAAGTGGCTCAGCACCCAGGTGTACGGTGCGGATGACGAGGATTTTCAAGTGAGTACAAAACTAGACTTAAATATGGTCTTCAATTTTATATGCATTATGTAGATAATTGGGTTATTTTATGATAAATTACCAACGGTTTAACGAAAAAATAACAGACATAATATACATATAAAGAACCAACCTTATAGCTTTTATGATGATTTAAGCCATTTATATTAAACTTATATTCGTCAAATATTTATTTTTAATAACTACATATAGTGTAATTGTATGTATTATACAAGGGGTAGTTAATATACTAACTGATTGAAATTATAATGATCGAAATTATTATGAAGGTTATTATGCCAGTCCACAAAAAGATCCAGTCGCAGAATACATGCCTAAATTCGTTCTTAAACGTCTCTCTGTCGAATGAAACGTACTACCTATATTACGCATACAAACATGTGATTGCTGATAGAGTTGATCAAATTAGAAATGAACATGAAACAGAACCCGAAGTAGTCTTGTAATTAGTAATTACAAACTTTCCTTAATTTATTTACGTCTACAGGATGTCCAACTTCCGAAACTTCCGGTGCCGGATCTCCAGGCTACCATGGATTCGTACTTGGACTTTGCTGCCGTTATTGTAAGCCAACAGCAGCTGGAAAACACACAAGGACTAGTGAAGAGCTTTATGGAAGAATTGGGTCCAAAGATGCAAGGTTTGCTGCTGGATAGACAGAAAGAACTGAACAACTGGGTAAGTGGAGATAATATCGTTCTGGTCGTGTGGACGATTCGATTAGAGAACAAGAAATTTTTCTATACTTAGCATTGATATTAAAAATAATGACACAAAATTAGTAAATGATAATATAATAATCTACTAATATGGTGGCATATTTATATATATTTTATAGTGTTGTCCTTCCCTATTTTAATTGCAAACAATAAATATTAGAACGTAAATTTAGTCCATTTTATTGAAAATTTTCAGTATTCCGAAAATAACATAACTTACGAAAACTCATAAAAACAAGAAGCAACAATGTTTTAGTATGGTTTGCGCTTATGTTATAGTGCTGTTTTTTTATGTATCTCCTTATCATTGAATAGCTTTTTGAATGTTATAACGGGAATGTGACATACCAACGCCATAAAATTTGGTTACAAAGCGTCCATTTCTTTCCCTTATCGCTAGCTACGATAAGTTTCCCTTCAGAAACTCATAATTGCAAACAATGCAGTTACGTGAGCAGTATTGTTCCAGCCATTCGGTCTTAGTGTGCGCTACCAAAACATTCAACATGAGGAGAAAAAATAAATCTCAGCCCTAATAGAAATGAACTCAAAATTATGGATTTATACGTCACTTACACTAATATACTTAGTTATTCAGAATCATGGTCTAGTAAAAGTGTCAGAAAATAAGTTTTATGATGTTGAAGTGTTAATGAAAATATTACAGCTGTTAAACGAAGCGAACAGTGATGAACGTTTGTTTGATGTGGCATTGAAATTACTGAAAAGCGTATGTGTGTGCATGCACAAAAGTTTTAACTTAAAAGGTAAAAGTTATAACGGAGAAGCGAACTATTTAGTCGAAAGTGAATATCAAAATCGATATAAATATGAAGTTATTTACAATAGAACTTGTTTGAATCTAGAAAAACATATCGATGAAAAATTACTACACAATGTGTCAAGAGAGGAAAGCAATCATCAATCTAGAAATAAATTAGAATATAACAAAAACTCCGTCAAAGGATTAAATCGTACATCAGACAATATAAAAAATAGTTATAAAGTATTCAAAAATAATCTTGATATAATTTATAAAGTGTTAATAGGAACTAAAAATAATCATAAATATAGTATACGAAAATACAGTATTTCCAGACGGTCTCAAATATTTAACAATTTGTTCCAAAATTCCATACTTATTATCACGTTACATCCGGACTCAAATAAGAATTTGGGCATATTCGTCAACAATTCTATACGAGTCAGCGAAGCCGAGGTAAAGAACACGTTATATGAAAAAAATCCTGTGCACATTGATGTTATAGATAATAATTTTGAAAGAATTACAGATGAAATAACTAAATTAGCACCAGTACCGGACTGCATATTAATTTCAATATACAGGTTTTTAGAGTCAAAATGGAAGAAAAATAAAATAAAGGCATTTAAGCTTCTGCGAAAACAGAATACTATTAAAATATATATCAATTTATATATTGAAAATGACAAAGAAGATTATACTAGAATGTGTTGTTCTAACTCTACTATATCTATTTGCAATTTGAATAATGAAGAGAAATATAGTAAAAATACTGAAAATCAGCTTAGTGAAAAGACAATTACTAAAATAGAGAAAATATTTAAAATATATGATAAAGAATTGAAAGATGGACGTAAATCTATTTTAAGCATGGACCCTCTGGGTGACGAAGAGAACAATTCTAGTTGTTTCAAGAATTTAGATTTTTGTATAAGAAATATTGTTAAAGAAACTAGATTAAATAATACCAATGATATTTTTTCACCTACTTACAGAAATAATCAGTCATTAAGTAGCGTTTCATTGGCGCTCTATAATTTTCTAACTACAACTACAGTTGATTCAATCAATAATGAAATAAATTTTTTAATTCTTAAAAATGACAGTAAAACGAACAATTACCTAAAAGAACCATTAATAAAACATGATAATACTGCAATCAACAGTGACATACATGCGAAAGCCAACTATTTTGTAAAAACACCGAGTCCAAAACGTAATTTGAAAATCCTTTTAAATACTGGGAATTATTCTGAGTTTTTAGTGATGATCACCAACAAATATACACCAAACATATACTTAAACAATAAAACTGAAAATTTAATAAAAAATAATGACACAATGAATATGTCTGCTAAAAATACAGTGTCTGAAAAAGAACACTTAAACAAAGATATAAATACTAAAATATTTACGAACACTGAAACAGGCGCCATGTCAGAACCGTCAGAAAATATTATTGATTCAAATAATATAGTTAATACACCCAATTGGAGTATTACATTAAACTACCTTCACAACGAAAAAACAAAAAGTTTGTCTCACAGAATGAAAGAGGGAACTATACAATTTTATGATCCTATTGATCCTATTACACTTCATGAAGATATTATTCCAGTTACTACAGCTACGTCAAAGTATAATAATGAAGTTTTGAATAGCTTAAAATACCAAGGCTTCACCCATAATATACCTAATACCTTAAGAAACATTTCAAAAATGCAAGTCCATATACAAAAACTGTTTACTTCTTATAATACGTTGGATGATTTTAGGATAAACGAGCACAACACGCTCAAAGTTACATCAAAGCCAGTTACGGATTATGCTACAATAGCAGAAATTGCGACGAAACCGTCTTACACTCTTTATGGTAATTCATCGATGCCAAAATCATACAAATCAAGAAGTTATGACATTACTGCTAGAAGTGATATGACCGTTTGGTCACCTAAAAAATCATTACCGACAAGTACTAAATTTGGATACACAAACTTTAATACTAATTACGCAATATTTCCTAGTATTTATACGCAGTCTCCTCTAGTGATACCATCTTACAATATGGAAGACTCTGTTGTTAAAGTAACATATATACCACTCCCCATTCCAAGAACGCTAATGAGTACATTAAAATCGTTGCATAATTATAAGAACACTAACAATCAGGATATGCGTCGATTACAAAAAACAAGTGATAACTTACTTACCAGAAAATTAATTGAATATGTAACAGAAGCCACAACGTTAAACGAAACATTTAATAATCGTAGTAGTGTTTCTACTAATAATGTCATTATTCCTTGGTTGTCAGAAAAATCTGTAGCATATACAAATATTAAAAGCGGGACATTAAATTTTAATGTTAATTACTCTACGTCTTGTGATAAACATGTCCAGACTACAACTGTATTTCCACCTCATACCGAAGAAGATTATCGTAGCCATTTGGCGCACCTATTTAACGAAGAAGGAATACAAAGTACAGGAGTATATGTTATTGCACATGTGCCAAACTATAATATGAGTCATGATGTTTATCACATAAACCAGTTAAAAAACAGAAGCTACACATTAACACCTAGTTCACAAAAAGGTATTCCGAAGGAAGATACTAAATTTAGGCGAAAGTCAAAACAAAGTGATGCGAATCCACATAAGTCTTTGCTGACAAGTGATATAAATAATAATACTGTTTACCGTATGACTAGCTCTAGAAGACGTAATCACCTAAGAGAATCTACAGATATTGGTTCATCAATGCTTTCTCAGACAAATTTATTAAAATTAGCTTCAGCGAATCATATGGAAGATGTTCGAAAAGCAAAAGATAAACAATTTTTTACAACGGCGAACGCAGACATAATAAATATAACAGACGTACTACATTTGGCTTCAAGACAATATTTTCGAATTAAGGATGACAATATTATTAAGTCAGGTAAAGTAATTACTTTCACGAAAGAAGAAAAGGCTAAGCCAGATAGACCTGCCATAAATAATAAATTGAAAGTAATGAATACAGATGGACATTCGATAAAAGTCATTATAGCAAGGAAAAATATATATGTTGAAAACAAAACAAAAGATCACCTGTTGACGAATATTGACGATAACGATCATAAGGATATATTGAAGTCCAGTAATAAGCAAGAGACCAATTTTTTGGGAAGTACTTATAATGTAGTTATGAATACATCTTCAGCAAAACGAGAGAGGGGTATATCTAATTACACTAAAAATGTTTTAGATATATTAAATGTACCAAAAAAATTTTGCACGGAACATTATAAAGCACTGTATAAGTTATTTCCGAATTTAAATTACTGGAACGAATCAAGTACAAAACTAAATATTTCAAGACCTAATTTTACCTCTTCAATAAAATCTCCATTGGATAATATCTCTTTAAAATATACAAAAATTAATTTGAGGACAGTTAAATCTACAACTAAGATTACACCCCTTTACAGAAAACTTAAAGAACATAAGAGTAACTTAGAATATACAACGTTAAAACAATACATAGTTCAGATGCCACGAGCCATGAACAAAACAATATCGTTACACAATAACGGAAAAGACGGAAATCAGACTTTAAGTAATAAAAACAAGCCTGTACCAAATTTTGCGAAAATTCAAATCCATCCAATGAATAGAAATAGCTCGTCGTCATCGGCAGCCTTTGATTACAATTACTTTATAAGAACCACAAATACTAATATTCCTAAGGAAAGCACAAATAATACATCTTTTTCCCATATACAACATATACCTATGACGATAAGAAAAGAAGTGATGATAACAGTTGCTCCTTCAGAAAATTCCGATAACTTTAAATTGGGCATACATGCCAATTCTACTATACCTACTATCACCACAACTACTACTACAGTGCAAGGTATGCACGACATTCGAACGTTACCATATATTAAACAAAGGAAAATTATTTCACGAAGTAATCCAAATAATCAGATACTTATAAAACATGTAAGTACAAAAGCAGCTCAGAAAATTGATAATGAAACCGCTTTTTCATATGACTCTGTAGACACTCGACCGGGATTACATCAAGCAAACACAATCCCTCAAAACTCTCTACATAAAAAAGAAACAGTTATTAATCAACAAGTTAAGGCACAGTATACGCATCATATTCATACACCTGTAATAAAACAAGTTATACCTATTTCTACTCGTTTAAATACTGCTGTAAAAACGAACGATCAAATAGGATTCAACGATTCTATTTACATCACTTCAAGGTCAAATAATTTCCACTTTAGTGCACTTGAAGATCAACGTTCAAATTTAATCAGAGCAATAAAAAAATCATTGGGAAGTCCGTCATGGCCCAAAAACCCCGTTTATGATATTTTTACCCATAACTATACAAATTCGGTTCCATCAAAAATAACATATGTTGGAAGGAACTTTAAAGATCTCAAATCTCAATCACAAGACATTTATATTTTTCAAAATGCCCAGCTATCTCCAGAAACAATGAGTAATAAGTGGAAAGAAAAAAGTTTGAATTATATAATTTCCACCACTCCACATACAGTTTCAATTTTAAGAAGACTGAAGAATCAAACGGGACTCAATCATTCTCATTATACTATTTCTAATCCTCAACATTTGAACATAAATAGGAAAACAACAGTTGACCAGATGAGAGTGAATAATTCCAACTTCACAACTGTTGCACTGTCGCTGTATGCCGACGTAGTTCAACAATCACTACATGGTTTGAGAAGACATGATGATCCCCTAAATACAACGTTTACTTCTATTGTGAATTCAATAACAAACATATTCGATGATCAAGCGAAGTTAACTAAACACCTGTATAATATTCCTACGGCCTCTTATACTACAGAAAACACTTCAATAACTGCTGTAAAAGGCATGTCAACAGAAAACAGTAAACAAAGTAGCCATAGAACAAGTTTAAACTATAATGAAAAACCATACAACGATACGAAAGATCGCAAGCAACAACATTCACAAATTAATGACAACTACGGGAAAAAATATATTTTAACATTAAAATCTATACCACTTACAACTATAGCAGTTAAAACTTCATCCACATACTTAAAAAACACTGCCACAGTTTTTAAATCAACTGCGCACGCAAAAGACAATATGAATGAAGAGATGTTAAATGAACATGTTTTAAATGACAAAAATTCCAAATCAATCAAGGGAAACGTGCTGCATAGACTATTTGTAACTTATGAATCAGATTCAATTAAAACTATTCCAATACGGCTAAAAACAAAATATGATTCTACCGAAAAAAATGTTTCTTTAATTAAGAATACTGCAAATATTTTGCCTGATAACACTGTCAACCTGTATTCGATAAAAGCCCGCCAGTTGTGTTTGAATCAAAGCAATACTACGCCTGAGTTTGTGTCATTACATATTTTTAACTTACCGCAATATAATTCTGAGAATTTGACAAAAAGTAATGTAACAAAATATCCTATATATATGGAAAAAGGAAGAAGAAACATTACCTCAATACGCAATACTAAGTTTAATATTTCTGCAATTCATATCAATAGAACTAAAGAATCTACTACATTAAGTTATAAGTATTCGTTGTTTAATACAAAGACAATAATGAAAGGTAATGTAAAAAATATATTATCTCCACTACAAATTATATTATCCAGATCAGAAAAAGCAGCCAAACAAAATAAAAGTAAAACATTTAATATTGTAGATAAGAGGAGAAGTTCAAAATCCTTATATTCTCCAGCGATTCCAGGCTTCCAACAAAAATTAAACGATCCGGTTAATATGCTATACCTTGCAGAAAATAATTTTCCAAAAGAAATAACAAATGGGATAGTAAATGATACAACGTTTACTTATAATATAGATGAAACAGGGATTTTAATAAATGAAAATAATAGATCAGACGTGACTAAAGAAAATTTAAAATATCAGATGTCAGCGCTAAATGAAACAATTATTGAGGTAAGAGGGTATCTACAAAAACATGCAACATTAGGTGACATGCAATCTCAAGCAATATTTAGTCTGTCAGATAATTTACATAATAATTCAAAAAATAATAAAGAAATACCAAACACTGGTAAACATACAACTTCATATAAAGTAAGCAAATCCAATATTGATAATTCCGTCATTTATTCAAGAAAGCAGCAGCAAAGCCTTATACGGTCTAGTAACTCTACAACAATGCGAGTTATCCAAAGAACCACCGTACTTGTTACTGAACCACCAGGTACGAGTAAAAATACGACAAAGACGTTAATAAAAATTTCATATAAAATGGATAGTCGAGGTAGAAATAGAATTGAAAATAAAACCCCGAATAAAATGCTTACTTCGTTTCTTATGCAAGCAAACACATTAAAGTCACGCATATCTACAAAGGAGAGGAAATTAGCCCATGTACCTACTAACAATTATTATAATAACCGATCAAGACTGAAGCAAAATCTAAATTTAAAGGGCAGCAACGCAATACGTATTATAATAAATGTAAGCAAAGAGAAGAATCATTATAACACAACAAATATGAATATAAATCATGCACCGTGTCCTATTACGTTAATGAGTGCACCACAAGTATCGAACACGGCCATATATCCTTATTTTGATATCAATAATAGCACAAACATTCAACAAAATAAAAATGTGGATAGGCCTGGTAAGTATTTCAAAAGTGAGACATTTAAAAGTCTTTATACAGTGACGTTAAATGAAAGCAATACATTTGGGGTAAAAAGTAATAAGAGTCTTCATATACGGAATATAACTGAGAGAATTGAAACCAACTTATCTACAAAATATAATATACAAACAGGAAGTAAATTAACATTTGAATTTAACAATAATAAAAGTTCGCAAGCATTTACTGAGAAATATAAGCAACTAAAAGATGCAATTTACAACGTTACGCAACAAAATATCCTTAAAAAATTAAAAACTCCTGACAGGACATACATAAATAAAGATAAAATTAAACTTCAAGACCCAGTTGTTAATATTTTATATAAGGATCCTGAATATAAATTAGAAGAAAATTTAAATAAGCGTGATAAAAACACATCGCAATTACAGCCAGTGCGAAGTAAAGGCAGTTTGAATAATATTAAATATGGAGATAAAAATTATCGTGGAGCTGTAAGTAATTTTGGTATTAACAGTTTAAAATCTACACAACCAGAAATCAGCCAAAGAACTGAAAATGTGAACACATTTATTATTAACCCTTATGATACTGCATATTCAACAATACCATTTGGGACAATAAAAAACTCTTTTACACCGGAGACAGTAACAAAAATTTTTTCAAACCTCCCCTCTTTTGAATACTTTAAGAAAAATTATGTCGAATCTCACTTTGAAAGCCAGTTGGAAAAAATTTTTTTGAAAGATAGTACTACTGAGAAAACGTTGGTACACACTAATAAAAAAGTCAAAATGTTCTCTCACAAAAAGGAACTGAACAATATCAGCGAAAGGACTCAAATTGCCCTGTCAATATATTCGTCTCTTAAGAAAACAGAAGTAGAAACAAAAGAATTTGCAACTGACAAGGACTTTTTGAAGCAACATGTAAAGTGGCACAACATTAATAGCAGTACTGATTCAAGCCACAACATAAATCTGCTGGTTACTCCAATAATAACAAAATTTATAGAAACATCTACTTTGATAATGAGAAAACGCCCTATAAATTATAACAGGGTTAGAAATATCTCATTATCTCCAGAGCACAATGAATACAACACTACTACATCTTATTATAAATTGATGACGAGGTCCGGTAGCTTATATAATATGGAAAATTATATTGATGTCACGTCATCATACAAATGGACCAAACCAATAATTACTGGTGCAGAAACAAAAGAAACAGATAAATCAATTAATTTTAATAATCATAACATTCCTAAAAGAAAAGAATTTATTAATTTTATAACTATTAAAGATATTGAAGTACCTCCGGTTAGCCCAGAGTACAATAATGTAAGAAAATTTCTAACAGAAGATAAACCACACAGTCAAGTACTATTAACATCGATGCGAAAACCAGTAACAAAACCTATATTAAGTAGTAAATCAAAACCTCATGGATCAGATGCATTAAAGACTGATGTGATAACACTAAAATCTACTAGAGATAAGAAATTTACTTCGACACTTTTTTCTACTAGTTTAAAAGCTACAACTAATAATAAACCAGCTGTAGAACCCTATAGAAATTATTCATCAGTTAAACTGAAATATAATAGTACAATCCTGACTAATACTGTTAATACAATAAAATTACCTTCACATAATTTATCAAAATCAGGTACCACTCCGAATACAACTGGAAACTATAAAAACAAATTAACGAGACCCATAAATAGCACAGTAGAGCTAGTAACAGTGGAGAGATTAAACAGTCCTATCGATGAAATTCTTATAATAAACAAAAAGGAAACAAAAATAATACAAGATCAAAAGAAGCTTACAAAATGGTATAAGGATGTATCACAATCTAGTGTATTCCCAAGATTTCAATATGAATCTACAGTGCTACCTACTCCAGTACCACAAGGGAAACTTACAAATACAAAAAAAATACACCAAGGACATAATAAGCCTCATTTAAAAAATAATAATTTAGAATTGTCTAATACGAATATGCTCACTTCTCTACCATCTACTGTTGGAACATTAAAATTAACTACTAAATATCAATATAGATCTTCGGGCTATGCAAGGATCGGTTTAACCTTTAAAACCAGTAACTATGATAAAATGAACATTTTGTACCATAAAGACCAAGATCAGACAACTCAAACAGAGAAAGTACGTTTGGTTTCCACTTACAACAAAACGAACTCGGTATTAAATGTCAAAAAATCAACACGAAAATTTGTGCCGGAAATCTTAAACGTAAATGAGAATAAAAAACCAGAAATCTATCCTAGGAAGACATTGAGTGTTACCGATGTTAACAAACACTTTAAAAAACCTAATCGGCCATTTTCTAATTATACATTTGCAGAAACTTCAATTCATAAATCAACCTCTCCGTCGAATATAAATTATACAGAACAAATTTGGAAAAACGGGTACCGTAAACAAGTATCCTTTATTAATACAACCAAAATTAAAATTACTACAGAGCAAAGCAATAGCAGTAATATTAATAGCATGCACAATATGAATCTTTCTTCATCAAATAAACTAAATTTTATCAACAATAATTTACAAGAAACTACTAATTATTTCCAAAGAAATAGCTCGTATAGAAATTTACTGATATTAAAACATTCTAATCACTTGAGTCAACATTACACAAATACAGTCCATGACACTGATGGGCATAAGAGTGACTGTAAAGAAAATTTATTAAGGTTGAAGTATGTTAATGACATGTCAAATAATCATCCTACTTCACAGCCTTATTACACGCATTTAAAACACAAAAGCAATATATTGAAATTTAAAAAGTACAATGTCACAAACCAAGTTACTAATAGAATGGTAATTAAAACTTCTAACTTTTCATCAACGCCGAACTTAATAAGAGTGAAAAAGATAAAAGTAATAAAATACAACACATACACACCTACCGAAAAAGATCCAGATATGGCTATGAAACGACTTACAGACAAAACAGACAGACACAGACATACAAAAACATCTTTTCCACTTAAGAAAAGCAGTGACAATAAGAACTTGCATAAGTATAAATCTGATAACGATCATCCAACTACAAGGCATGCCATCACTAAAATAACAAAAATGCAAGTAACAACTAAAATAACACAAGTCCAAAATAACATATTGCGGCAGAAAAAAGAAAAAAACTTAGGAAAAACAGATACTAAAATTTATCCTTTTAAGGACCCATTTGAGAAAACTAATTTGTATCCTATTAAGATGATGCCATCGAATTGGCATAGAAAAACAATGAAAAGAATAAAAATGGGACATCAAAATACACACATATTTTCACAAAAGCAAATAACTCCAAATAAAAATATACCGAAAGACTTAGCAGGGCTCGGTTATCAGCCTATTCAAAGTGGTATCTATGTAAGATCTGAACCAACGATATATGCGCCCCATTTTAAATTCGACAATGTCTATCGAAATACACCCACGAAACGATATTTTAGAGCAAAACCGTTGGTTATAAGCAATAACGATTTTTACAAAGAGAACTTTCAGGGCCACCATAAAACTGGCTTTTCGTGGCGTGATAAAGTTACTTATGTGAAAGAAACCATTATACCACCTGTAACTGAAGCATCGCATATAGGTGAAGTTATAGAAAGACCACTGTATTCCGAGCTTGCACCAGCTTTGAAAAAACCCAAATTTTTACGTGATAGAATAGATTCAATTAGAAGTTATCTGAATACAGTAGACGTAGTGAATTCGCCAAGAAATTTTATAAAGAGCTATTTTATGAGGTCGCGTTCCGATAACTCTGGGGATTTAGACGATTCAAAATTTTATTTTCGAAATGAATGGGTAACTATGGAGACTTCAACCACCAGTTCAACACAAAGCACCAAACGAAGATTAAGACGAACCTTATTCTTTTTGAGTCCAACGGCGCCATTTAACAGATATTTTCTTTAACATGTCATAATTAAAAAATGTAACTGTATATTTTGTGTCATTTCATTACATCAACACTTCTAAAGTATATTAACAAAAGCTCTAATAGTACTTTTGAAACATTTACATAATGAAAAGGTATACACTATAAAAACGTTTTTATTACCTAGCTAATGTTGCACAAGTAGTTAAAGAATTCAAAATACCAAATTAAATGAAAATAATTTCACAGAATTTTCTGAGTAGCTATCACATGCGCAGGTGACAGAATGGTGGCTGGACGACATGTATCTCAAGGTCCGGCTGCCACTGCCCATCAACTCTAACCCTGGCATGGTGTTCCCTAAGCGTCACTTCGCTAAGATGGATGAGGTTGCTGATTTA
>DWMG01001684.1:0-14661 GCA_018244855.1 Elbella merops | reverse complement strand
TGTGTGATATTACCATTAGGGTGCAATGTTATCCGCCATCTTTTTAAATCTGTAGACTCTAGTCTACCCCACCCTACTCTAGTTTGGGATCGGATCGCCATGTGTGAAAATGCCCTAAGAAATTTATTTTATTTTTATAAACATTACTATACATTAAGTATAGTTTTAGATAAGAAAACTTATTAATTTCATTTATTGTGAAGCATATTCCTGATACTTAAATATCTCAAACATGTCATTCTACGAGTATTTCTTTCAGAGCGAACTAACTGTGATAAGTTTATTCATATAACACATGAATGCAGAGGAATTAACCTAAAATGCGAAAGGATTAACCCAATTTGGACGGGAGGCTTAAGTAGATAGTTTTGTGAACGTAAGAGCAGTATACTTTTAAGGAATATTTACACAGCACAGTGTAATATTAACAGTAGATGTCCCAGAAATACAGAATAATGAGGGAAATTACGTTTAATTAACTTTTGTTTTCTTGTTTTAAATGTAATGAAATAAAAAACGTAGCTTCACGCCTGTAATCCCCGAAGAGGTAGGCAGAGGAATGCAGAACACTCCCATTGTCGTATTGTATATTGTCGTAACAATATCTATACTATGTAATCATTTCTAGCTACCTGTTAAAACCGGTGGCCCACTTGAAATTCGGTTGAAATTTGAAAGTAACTCACAAAATTTTAAACCTGAACATTGTGAGCTTCTTATGAGAAAAAGTACAGCTCTATAAATTTCTTTGTGGTTCTGGTTGACCATAAATAATTATTTATCTGACATTGACAATACTAACTAAGCACTTCATGTTTAATTTATTTGTAATAGAATTGTGTTAAAATTTTATTTTAGCTCGTTTTACCCTATATTCTTTTTAACTAGGTACTCCAAATCTCACATACCACTGCGTGCAAAACTTTCTTAAAATGTGTATTTAGATTTCATTTCCTCTATAATTTTTATACAATTTTTATACCGCTATTTGTCATCTGTGTAGTATAAGACAATCATTCCATTAAATTGGAGACGTTTGTTTATTAATGTAAATCTTGAGCCTTAATAAACTAAGGAGGGACGGCATTTTGTGGGCAGGGAGAACTGACAGCTTCTCCAATAATATTACGTAATATTATGGCAGGCTTACATCGGATCACTTTAGTACATTTGTGACATAAATATAAAGGCTAGTCTATCAAACAATTTATGCTCATGGTCAGGGAAATATGAAAATTTTCGTATAGCACTATAAGATTTAAAGTATTAATAGGTATAGTAACATACAAACGGTTCCCTGTTAATTTGAAATTCGAATTAAAATCGGAGTGAAATCGTTCACTCATTCACCGTACATACATGTATCGATCCAACAGTGTTTTATCCATTAACGTTGTTGTTGAACGGCACGTCCGATTTAATGTGGGACAGCTTCAGCGAATGACCAGAGAAATGCAAATTAACACTAAGATCCGTCTTTGATACAGTCTTCTGCCAAACGGAAGTTACCAGAATGGTAACAGCTTTGAGTACAATTTGCACATAATAACCACCGTTTAAATTACCACTTTAACACATTGCAAAGTAAAGTTAATGATATCTATTATGCACAATCTTGGTAAAACATATTTTTAATGGCCCAACGCGAGCCGCTACCATAGGAATGCAAATTGGGCGGTCCTTTGATACAATTCCTCGAATACTCCAAACTGACCTCTACTGACGACCTTTGTGTAGCGTTTGTGATAGACATCTCCGCCTAGTGAATTACAATTCACTAAGATTTTGGTGTCGTATAAGCGTATGTATAAAAGCGGTTTTATTTAGGACAACCTCTTTCAAGTATGAGGAAATTATCTTGGTTTTGTTTTTTTTTGCAACATTAGGGTACCGATACATTCTCCTTATCACATCTCGACACCCTGTTCTTGAATTAAGTGGTTTATTGCACCCGGTTTTTTATCGCCTGTTGGTCGGATACAGGTTGCTAGTTCTCTTTCCGCTTAGTACAAAATTGTGTACATAAATATGTACTTAGTAATTTACATGATATAGGCTTATCAGCTGCCCCTTACCACATTACTGGTTCCGTCTATGATGGAAGTCATTCAATAGATGTGTATGAGTTGTCTCGAGTACAAAGTTATTGTAGTCATTCATCTTTTATAATCACTTGATATAATAGTAAACAATGGAAACTAGGTCATTTGAATGTGACTGCGTTCTAACCTTACTCTACCAACACCTTACTTTACCCTCTTATTTAATTAAAATATATACTAATTAGAATTCTAAAATCCTTAAAATATTCATTTGGAAATTTAAGTCCTTAACGTCTTATTGAATTGTACACATTTCACTTCTTCACGACTTACGCACCTTGAGATGTGTTACACCTTTTTAACTCAATAATGTCCTCCGTACTTTTAACTCGTCAACCTGCCTCGCCGCCATCTTGAATTTACATTTATTTGAACTAATTTAACTGTTCACTTGATCCGCTTTATTTACTCTTACCTGTGTTTCTTCACACATTGCTTTTATTACATATTATTATTTTATTTAGTTATCATTACCTTATAGCTTCACATATACATATTTATTTTCTAAACGTAACGTAACTTCACGCCTGTAATCCCCGAAGAGGTAGGCAGAGGAGTGCAGAACACTCCCACGTTTTACCGGTTACTTTTACGTCCCACTATGGAATAGGTGGTGAGCCTATTGCCATGCATCGGTCACATATCCAGACTCCGAACCACTACCTACTAGAAAATCTAAATTAGTAAATTTTTGTAGTGTTCGACCCGGGAATCGAACCAGGGGCCTCCCGATCGGCAGTCGCACTTGCAACCAACGCGACCAACGAAGCAGTCATATTTATTTTCTATTTAAGATGTAAGTTTCTCGTACTATAACGAGTAAGCAACGTATCATAAAATTATTGAAATGTCAATTAAAACATTTCTGTTTTAAGTACATCAACGTTTTCGTTATCAGTTTTATTTTCTTGGCTGTATAGTATTATCGACGGTTCATGTATGAAGGGATCACATCGCGCCTAGCTCCGCACTGTGCATTTCAGAGGGAATCATGAAATTCATTTGAGGCAGAACAAACAAACTACTAACAACTAATACTGAGCGAACTAAGAGATTACCTGTTCAATTATAGTACAGTTCTGTGTCGTTGTAGATGCGATAACTACTCCTGACTGTTGTCTATTATTTTGCTCCTGTCTATACAAAAAAAAAAATCCCAATTATTTACCTCTCATTGTATACACGAAGCATTACATCTTCGAACACATGTATTGGAGAATCCCAATTATTTTCCTCTTATTGTATACATGAAGCATTACGCTACACACGTTAGGTACTAAACCGTTTCAACATTTTTATAGATATTTATATAATATTATGTATATTTTATACAATAAATTGAAAACGGACAAACGTTTCATTTCATTTATAAAGCCGCGAGTAACTTTGTTTTAAAGCGGCTTGAACAGACACTGCATTGAAAACTATATTCAATTCATACCAGGTGACCTGTGTTCTCTTCGAGCCCCACTATCAAAGTTTGTTCGAGTTTGCCTAATGGTATCAGATTTAGATATTATTATATGTACGTACATAACGGAAAAATCGTGAGGAAACCTTACAGTTCTCAACGTTCTTTCGGGCGTGTGAAGTCTGCCGACCCGGACATTCCCAGCATGGCGTAGTATGGCCTTAACCGTTGTCATTATGAGATGATACTCATGTCCAGTACTAAAACGAATACGCACACATAGAGTTAGAAGCGATGGTTTTTGTTTGTTTCTCGAAAAATACCTCGATTAAATGGTTTCAGACGACTGACTACCTCTACTTTTTAATACATAACGTTATAAGTATTTTTCTTTTTTCATCCCTTTACAATTCTACTGTTGGAATACGGGTCCCCTCTCATATTGAGACGGTTAAGGTCATAGTCTGCCACGCTGGCCAAGTGCGGGTTGGCAGACTTCACACACTTTAGAAAATATTTACAAGTAAAGTTATAAGTATACTTTTACACAATGTATAATGTTATGTTAATTTATATTTACAAATCGGCACATTAGTACTTTGATGATACGAGTATGAACAGTGTCCGGCAGTGTACTTAGAACTTAGCATTTACTTTGACATCAGATCTTCTTTTGGCCGTAACATTGGTTCACGGAGAACTTGCCCCATTTTGCACATTTATGTTTTTGGTGGGATAAATTATTCATCTACACGCGGCCGTCCATCCATTCAGATTTAGGCCGCTATTAAAAGGTCTGTTTTATAAATTTTTCAACCGAACAAAAGCGTAAAGCTGATATAACATTGTTAGATAATTCCCCGGCGTCCGAACGGTACGGAAATAGCTGTATTCTTTTGTAGGTTTTTATTTCATTTGATTTTTAACAGCGAAGTGTTATTATTGCACCTTGACGTCAAATTGTTACGTGATATTCAAAGAGCACCTAACGTACTTCTACATTCATCACTCACTTCATACCAGCATGCCGGTTTCCGAAACTTCTGATTTTCATCAGCATCATGTTCTAAATTTCGTAGTACACGCGTACAATACATACAATAGTACACGCCAACGTGTCCATATGAAATGATCCTGTCAGATTGGGGGCATTATTTTCGACTTCTGGATGTAACGACTTGAAAGTTAGACTGTTCAGAGTAATGTGATCGAATTAAACAAGAAAAACAATTTAATACACTCCCGCCTTTAATGAAGGAATAAAAACTCGTATTAAATAGCTGTGGACAAATAATAAAAATTGGAAAATGTACACTTTTCCAGAACTCAGTAGCTTTATTATTGGGAATGGTATAATATCCGTTTGTTCAATTTATCAGCGAATGGTACTTATGTTTGCTCTAATTTATTATGAACGTAATATCAATTGATTATCTCTACCAGTGTATTTAAAAAAAAATAATAAAGAAAATAAGATATTCTTTATTAATTCCAATACATTTTCTTGTTGACGACCTAAATTATTTACGTCAGGACTTCTCAAAAATAACCAGAAAAACGTGACGCCACATGTGAAATACGTAATAATGTGTAGGTTCAATAGTTGTTAATCTATTCGCAGGATAGCCAGCTAAAATTTCACCGCAAGAACAAAAGGCGAGCCTAGAACAATGTTGGCTAATTCGTTACAACGGCAGCGATCCCGAATGAGCGTATTAATTAAATTCTTTGTGAACTACGGCGGGATGTTTCCTCGTTCCCTCATAAATACAGCAGTGCCGGGCAATGTTCTGGAAAGTTCTTACGATAAAATAATGTTACGCGCGTACCATTAGCTGTTAGAACTGCACAATTCCTTTTCCAGTACAATTTGGGCTTTACACTTAGGTGAGTTTGATACAATTTTGTTTTTTAAATGACTTCGAGGAGAACTTTTAAAGTTTGCCTTGAGAAAGTTTGATTTCTCGATTTGCAAATGGTTATCAAATGGAAAGTTACGCAAAATTTTTTTTGTAGTTTTTTATATTGGCAGCTTTTGGTCCCATAACCTCTAAATATGAACTTTTTAAATTCTTTAAATGGTTTTGTAAAATTAACACAGTATTTAAAAAATGAGAATCGCTTAGTTTCTATTGGTTATTTCCTTACACGCGTGGTTATTAATAAGTATTTTTTTACATTTTTCCCGTGTATGGGTTTAGCTTTCTTTATTCGATTTTCACTCTAGATAAATATTTGTGTGAAGAGCACAAGTGTTTGTTTTGTGATTTTGTATAAATGACCTACACAAATATGTATGTAGCAAGTCTGATCAGCATAGCATAGACTTTTTTTTATTTAAGAGCTAATGGTCGTGTGTGAATTGTTGAAACAACTCATACATTAAGACGTACATTATTATTATAAGTACTCGAAAATGGGATTTACACTAATATTGCAAATATTAAAGTATTTCCACGAAGTCGTATAAAAAGAATATTTTATTCAAAACGCCACCGTTGGACGCATTTCTTTTGCGTCACTACGAGAATAAAGGACATTGGAAGTTTTATAAATACTGTACAAAGACACAAAAGCTGCGATTGTATTGATAAATATGTATAGACTGAATGCAGTGCAGTGTTTGTGTTTGCGAATTAAAGAGTGAATGAATTGACTGAATGATTTTAAGAACGGAAAAGTATCAGTAGCGATAAACATATTTGAGAAAAACAGAGATTGCAAATAAAATTTCGTCCATTTATGATCTCAAAATATTTGATTTATCCGTTTTCTGTGCAGCCGTACTTAACCATCCTATTCCAGGGTGGGTCACGCTTGTGATTATCAATTCTATCTGATGTTGAATGTAAATGTCTGAGTCACCGTACTTTTTACTCCTGGATTCTTATGAAATATTAAAAACGAATTTCTTCGAAGAAATGAGCGATACTAAGCAGTGTTGTCAAACCTATACGCGAAATCAAAATTGGCTTTAATAACCATTGTATAATTTCATCTTAAAACATCTTACACCTATATATACACATAAATGCAATTATTTATCCCGTATAAAACATTTCGATAGAATTTTTCTCGATTTATTCCGTTATTGACAAATGTGTATCATGAATTTTCTTGTAGTTTCGATAAACATGTTTATCAAAGGCACGAGTCCCAAGTTTCGTTCCATGGATCTATTTCAATGCATTCTCGTTTCAAAGTTAGTGAAGCGTATCTCTACGGAACTACGTTCGCTTTGCTGTGGCTCCATTTTGTTATGTATATACGTCAGGTAGAATGAACGGACTGAATGACATGTTTCTAAAGTCTCTAGAAACTAACTTTGATACGGGTTGTAGTCTAATTTGTTACGTTTTATCAACGCTGATCGACCCAATGTTGGACATGGACGCATGGACGCAACGCTGGGACAGGTTTGCATATTCTGTTCTTCTTAAAAGCGGATTATTGGAATAGCGTTAGTAGCCATGATGGCTTTCAAATTGTCCTTACCATACCATGCTAGCTTTTAAATTGTATGATAAAAACGATGTTCCTATATCGATATTTAAAAAAAAAAACTGAAATAGAATCCCTACAAGCTTAAATTATCAAAAGATTAAAACTGCTCAAGCTTAATTCACCAGACAGCGTCGATTTTATGTGTGATATATAAAACCAAAAGCTTCCCAGTGTCAAATTGCAATCACGCAAGTATGGGTCCATACAGCTCAAAGTACGGAACAGGCTTAAAGCTGCCTATTCACGATGCGATGAAGTTTGTGTTCCAGTTCGCGAGCGAAGCTCTGACGCGGCGCTCTCCAGCGTCTCAAAGTTAGAGCGGAGAATCGTGTTACACGCTTCAGTGCTTACCAGATACTGCGATTTTGGAAGTAACACAGTATACACATTATAATTATCCCTACAACCGAAAAGCGAAACAGTACTATTGTTTACCTTACGCCAGGCCTGTTATGAGGTAGGCAGAGAACACGGTGTGCCCGTCTTGTCCTTACAGACTTGACGTGCTTTTTCTACGTCATCACTTTTTGCATACACACACGCCTGTTTTGGAGACTTCTGACTATTATTTTCATAAAAAATGACTGAAAATTAGTTGTCTAATAAATGTATAATATCATAGCTGTCATCCACCATTTTATTCTTGTGGAAAGATTGGTACATAAATAATTTTTATGTAATCAATGAATACTAACTAAAGTAATTGTGTATTAACCTGTAAGATAACAGCAGTAGTTACTTGGATTGTTGCTAATATTTATACAGTTAGCACGTGTCAGTAAGTGTTTTTTTTTGCAATATTTTGCATATCCGCATACCACCAGGTTGCGACCTTGACCTTTGCCCGACCCGTGTCCAATAGTAAAACGATAAAAGGGTTGATGATGATGATGATGTTGAAGTTGATGAATTTATAATGGTCCGCAAATACCCGCGCTAAGTGATGTTCCCTAAATGTCCATCGGGTACAGTCATATGAGCATGCCGCTTTAATGTTTTTTTTAATGTGATAGGCCAGCATTTGGCCGGGTTCCCGCCTGATGGAAAAGGCAGATGCGTCCCAAGATTAAGCATGCAAGCCATAAAAACAATATTATAATTATTTACTAATTTTCATATAGCAAAAAAGTAAAATTTTTTTTAGTAAAACATTTTTTTTAAATTGTCAAGTAATTTAATGCAACCGTGTAAAAGCTTAAATTTAATGTTCTGGACTCAAAATATATACAAAACTTTTAAAACACAAAGTCTTAATACTGATTCTAAAGTAGGAAAACTGTCTGCTAACAGGAGGTTTGGCGGGTCGACTCCCATCAAGAACAATTATTTTTGCGATGAGCACAATTGTTTGTTCTGTCTCAGTGTAAAGTAAATTTAAAGTACGTAAATTTGCATAATAGTTATGCTGTCAAAAGTATGTATACTCTATAAACATATACGTACGTATGTAAGTCAGTATATAAACATACATAAAGACTGCAATACTGCGTAGAGGGAAGGAAGTCTGGTTCTGTGGCAAAAAGTTACGCCTAAACAAAGCTAGGACATTATTTGACTATACACACATGTACACATGTGAGAACCTACGTGTGTAACGGAGGGAACTTTTTGTTCACATCGCACAATGTTAACGCTGCAATGCAGAAGTTATATTTTAACAGTTTTATATATACGTTTTCCTTTTAACGAATAGGCAGTGCTGTGTAGTTCGATTGTTGTTTTTTCCATAGAATTGCATACAGCAGAATGTGGTTTATCATATTGTGTTTATAGGTTACAGTTGGTTTTCGTTAACTTGTAGTAGGTATTCAAATTTAGAATAATACTCTTAAAGAGAGGTATAAAAACTTGCTTTGACCAATTAATATAACATCTGGATAAATTATCATATTGCTTAGTAACTGACGGATTCGATTTTTTATATACATAACATGGCTAAAGTAGGTGTATGTATTTTAAACGACTAAAGTTAGGTGTGAATGTAAATTTAAGCTTTGCGTATTAATGATAAGCTTAGAGGATCTATTAAACCATCGATAATTCCTGGGTTTAACCGCTTAAAGAGACAATAATATTGATAATATCCATGATCGATCGATTAAAAAATATTGGATCTATAAAATGTAAACTATGATAAAATGTAAACCTGAAATTAACTAATTAATCTTAACTTTATATTCACATGTATATAAAATAAATATTGCATTGTTATTCACACAGTCAGCAGACACGTCGAAACATACCGAAATATTTTAATACATTTTCCTCATACATAGATCGGAGTCTATCGAATAGATACGCTGATGGCTTCACGGTAAACGAGATACGGTATTTTAATGGCTGTTGTATGGTAAAAAAGGTATGTAACACCGCATTCGCTTTGTAGGTCGTGTTTCGTACAATATCTTTGGGACTGACAAATAAATATTGCGTATATGTACATATAATATATCCTTTTATGTAAATAACCGTCAAGTATTTATATAGGTACACAATTAAATCCAGGACCTTGGAGAATATACGTTGAAATTAATAAAATTATGTAGGTATATTAAATCATCTAATCAGAATTGGTGCAGCGTGGTAGAGTATCTTGCAGAGTTTCAGAAGAGATCCGTATATTCAATTGCAGTCAAATTGGAATGTTAAGTTTTCAGTTTATTCAAAATTAGCCACTAAATTACTTAATCGATAATAATCAAATGGATTATGACGATGCTGATATTAAAGGAAAGGGATTGTTTTTAGGAAGACATAGGTACCATGTGTCTGGATAGACATTATGTAGTTAAGTCCAAATATAGACTGATCGAACATTCCTTCCGTCCATATTAATTTTCGTCGCAATTCAAACGGCACAAATATACTTCGATGTAAAGTTATAATTTCGAAATTCCGTTTGAAATGGAATATAGACCAGGTTAAGTCACCCAGGCCAGCAAGTATATAGTGCATCTGACGTTCAAACTGATAGACGTTGGTTTGCAGTTCAGCTGATACAAATGAGGTATCCAAAACGTATCTACATCGTTTATTCGGTCAGAGAAAACTCACTTAAGACCCGCGCACACTACCCGTGATAATAATTTGCTTTGTCCTTATATCCTGACTCCATTGTAATAAAACATTTTAATAAATAAAAACTTGACGTATCTAAAAATACTGTCATTTTTTTCATTTTTATATATTACCTTTATGAATAGATGAATGTACGAGAAGGGAAATAAGATTTTTAGGACTGTATTTAATGGAAATACTTAGTTTGTACCTACCTGTAACAGCAAACTTTTTAGTTAACACGTACGTTTGTTGGTATTTTACATGAAATTATGAACGGTTACGAAATTTTTATGAGATGTCGTGTCCATACAATTTAACAGAATTTACATCAAAGTAACTGGAGCAATTCCAGTCGTGACCCTGTTGACCGTCCCCGTGGAAATGCCGCTGATTAAGTATTGCTATCAAATGATAATGTTCTATTCCTTTTTTTTATTTCACATGAGATTAAAGACCGTAATCAAAATTTTACAATTCTATTGCAATATACTGCTATTGTAATTGCCTAATGGTTTAGAATTCAGTCTCCCATTCTGGGGGTTTCCCTGAGTTCTAATCCTGCTGCACACTGATCTGCAAAAAGTACATTTTAATATTTTATATCACTTGTTGTAACGACAAGGAAAAGCATCGTCAGGAAAACTGCACTTATTAAACTTCTATAATGTTTATTAAGCTGTGTGAAGGTTGCCAATCCACACTTGGTCAGCTTGGCAGACTGTAGTTTTAATTTTAAAAAGTTTACCTTAAAGCGTTGATAATAATACCGCTTCTACTTTAAATGTAATAAGCAGTTTTCAAACATGTAATTATAAACGAAACAAGTTTTTTATAAATATACATATTTCACGAAACAGATCATACATTTAACGTTTAATAAAAGCAGTCTTAAAACAGAGTACTGGAAAGGACTGCTTTCCGCCATTTTGTAGTATCTAATGTCACTATTTTAAACCTTTAGTTGATACAGCTTTTATTATAATGTTAGGCATATTGCTAGTCTTCAACTAATTCTATCGTAAAAGGTTGAATTTAAAGAGAAAGAAACTCTCTCTTGTATTCAAAGGTAATAGTCACAAACAAACAAAATCAGTTTGGTTTCGTGTTTAGTTTATATTTGAAATTTTGCCTTTCAAAGGTAAAAATCACTCGGTACTGAACACTCAATTCGGCTCGCAAAAAACTAATTATTTTATACCTTCTCAGTTTGTACACAAATATTTTCCTTTCTGCTCAGCTAATAAATTTCGAAGAAGTTTGTAATTACGACAGGTTCGGAAAATATTGAGTGAATGAACAAATTTATTCGCTATAACAGCAACGGTATATCAAAAAATAAAATAGTGTCTTACTTGAAGCGTAATATAAAGACATTTTTATACGACAATATTTGATTTTGCAGGATTTTGTTGACAAAAACTAAGTTTGCGTTGTAAATTAATAATAATTTTAGCACATTTATTCAATGGGAACACGGTTAAAGGTTAGTAAAGATTAATCAAACTTACCGAATACTTCCGAGAAAAGACATTCGTAAATAAATTTATATTTATGCCTGCAAAAATATTTCGTATTATTTTTACATTAATTACAAGTTTGTTGATTTTAAAATCGTCGATGTGCTCAGTGAATGAAAACAGCGCTTTATAATAATGTAGGTTGATCGTGCTAGGGCCGGTCTAAGCGAGACGGGCCGATTCGGTAGTATGCCGCGTTCCTTTGCCACGGTTCGACGTATGCGCGAAACCGTTTCGAAAGTACAACTTGCCTCCAATTTTTGACAGTTGGTGTCGCTAAAGAGTTTTGTTATTAATTCGATATATTTTTAAAGTTTCCAATGGCTACAATAATATTGTTAAGGTTCCATCAGTGAAGTGATTTTAATTTTTAACCAAAATTGCATAACTATACTAGTTTTTGATTGCGATATTAGTATTCGTTGTACGTAATTGCTTTTATGCTATAAGTGCTGTGATTATTAATTATTATTATTTTTATTACCGTGTGGATTTCTTTGATGTTAGTGACGGGTAACATTATAATACATATAAATAATGAAGCGGCTTCTTCGTATTTGAATCATAATATAATATAGCGAAACGTATGTTCCTACGTAAAAACTATTGTTTGGTTAATTATTCATCCAGTCACATGTGTAGGTGTGTAAGTGTGGTTGTATGAATGAGAATGAGTATTTGTTTATGAATATAAACCTTTTATCTTATTCGCGAGTTGGATTTGGAGGTCGTGCTCTTTTAATTATCTTGTTGTGATATTTATCCACGTAATTTTGTTTACTGCCCTCTTGAGGGATGATTTAATTGCAGATAGAGCTTATTTGATGCTAATTAAGATAAATGTAATATAATAACAGGTGTTATTACACATAGTAACATAAAGGTTTTTAATTATACTCGAATGCACAAAAATGAAAATAAAAATTGTTTTGGAATATTTTTTCTTGAGCTAATTTTATCCGCGTGGTTATGTTCGAGAATTTTCTTATTTACGATAGGTTTGACATACTTTTATTGTCTTTGATATTCCAGCGTCTTCGTTAATCTCCAGTAAACCAAAAGTAAAACTAACGCGGGAATACTAATTTTGCCATTAAAATTATTAATCCATTTATCCCAATGTTGCCATAAAGAATATTTATAAGTGGCAAGTTACTTCATTTTTATACAGCCGTAAGAAACGCAACGTTGTAATTATGCGTTATATTGTTAATGACTGTTATTACGCTACGGACTGACGCAATTGCTCTTGCGTTAATATTGAAAATAAAAAGCACAGTTTATTATAATAAATATGAGAATTTTTGTGTGGGACGCTATTATATTAGTTTTTACTTTTAAAACTTTTGGTTTTCATTAATTGTAAGATGTTTTATGGTTATCCACATATCGTCTATGGCCAGTCGTAAATAGCTCTCTGTAATAATTACATTAGAATTCCTCTGTTTAGCACGGAAGTATTGAGATGACTTTTAACAAATCGTACTATAATTAACAAGTCGCTTGTTGAACCATCCATAATGCAGCTTTCTGATGTTTTCGTATATTTAAAATCGTCCATCGCAAACAAAGTTAGATTAGAGGAAGTTTTAACGTTTTAAAAAAAGTATATAATTTAAAAATGGCTGACATAATTTCTGAAAATGTAGCATCGGTGTTCGCTACAGCATAAACCGCGACACCAAAACCGGCTTATTGTCATACAGAATATCCACGCTGAACGGAAATCGAAACCACAACCCTCGGTAAAGACGGTATTGTCCACTTGCAACACAGAAATCTATAAAATGAATCCACGTACGCTTATAACTAAACAGAGAAAAAAAAAAACATATATTTAAACGAAATATTATATATCAAAATTTAGATATCAGACTCTTCCAAAACGTGTTTAAATAAACAGAAAAATATAGCAGAACCCCCTCCTGGCCTGTAAGCATAGGATCTCGGAACTCTGTTTACCCCGTAAGGACCCTAGAGTCATGTTATACTAATAATAATAGAATACCAAAGTATTTTCATTCAAGAAATTCAAATTTCAAATAAAAATTTATAACGTTTTTTATAATATGGTACCTACACTTAGGAACATCAAAATCATATTGACATACATTTTATTTCTTTTAACGACTTTGTTAAGACTTCGTGTGATATTTTTAACGCGGAATATTTAACATTTCTTTTTTAAAAACACGTAATAACTTTATACATTTGGACCATCGTTTATGATTGTTTCGTTTTTTCACTGACTCACTGCTCTAGGCGTTACTGATCTCGACTGCAGAGCAGGGAATTAATTTTGATAACCATCCAGACTAAATATTTAATATGCAAGACTGTTTTCAGTGTTTGAGTATGACATTAAATATCCACATAAATAAGTTATATATTTTTATCTATGGATCGCTTCGACTGGCTGGTAACCATGTATAAAGTCCACAAAAATATTATTCAAATGTCGATAAAAAAATAAGAATCCTCAATTGAAATATTTTAAAAATCGAAATAGGAACAAGAGAGTAACAATACTAAACTCCTGTTACTTATCAAGTGACAGCTGGCGACCGTTTGATTGCGGTATAGCGCAGCCTAAATAGGCACGGCTAAATGCCCTAGCTGCCGACTGACAGCAGCGTCGGCCGTGCGAAAAGTTGCGACCCGCATGCCCAGCGTGGAGATTACGGGCATAAACCCCCTTTCAGGGAGGTCTATGTCCAGCAGTGGACTAAGAAAGACTGATGATGATGATGATGACAGCTGATTTGGCGCGTCAAATATATACAGGTTGCCCATTCAAATGGATAGTACAGCTAAAAATGCTCTTAAAATATTTCACGAATGATGTATGTTACCCACATCACTTTTTATGGGAATGTTCATGTACATACAAATTTATTATATACTTTATATACATAAATAACATATTATGTATGTATGATGTCTGTCTCTCTGCCGTCGTTATTTTAATGGCTGTCGACGCGTCCGTCTGAAACTATGTCCGCTGCTAAGGGTTTTTTCCCAAATACTTCCTATTACGTTCCAAATCTCATACGTATCAGTTCTATCT
>DWMG01001683.1:0-14669 GCA_018244855.1 Elbella merops | reverse complement strand
TTCTACATCTCACCTTGAATTGACTTTATTGGCGTAAACCGAGCATTTATTTAAACCAAAACCTCTCGATCAGCGATTGCCCCTTACCAACGAGACACACAACACTAAATCGTACTATTGTTGAAACTACTATCATATTTTTAACGGTTATCGTTTTTGGATTTAAAATGGTTGTTTGCACTATAAATCTTGATATTACTAACCGTAATAGATTAAAAAAAACAAACTCAAATGAAACTGAATAACGAAAATATCACGGCTAACTCTTCACGAACGTACCAATACTAACTTCTCGACCGCGTCATCATTACCATGTGTTTCCGCCTGCTGCTCTCTAATTAAGAAAGTACTGACCAAAAATTTGCACTCGCAAGTCGGAATTTGAGAAGAAGCAAAGCTTTGTAGGTTTCAAGTCCATGTTCATATTGCGTTACCACAAATTGAATCTAATTGCTCGAACGAAGTGTTGAATCAGTCCGCCCGGCGGGCCTCGGCGACCTAAATTGCTCCTATTTACCCACTTAGGACAAGAACACCCACAGACCACCTGTTTATGAAATACGTTTTCACGACACAGTGACATCAGTTATTGTAACTCTCCTATCATCTCTTAGTACCTACTGTTCGGTTCGCACGGCACAAACATTCTGAATAATTTCTATATTCCGCTATCGATATTCTATGTTTTCGATGTATGTATGTATGTATGTATGTATGATGATGTATTCTATATTCGATTACCTGTTTCTTTTTTATTGTTAGTGTCACATTTTATACCTAGTTCCTTTACTGGATAGGCAGAAAACACCGACAGCCAAATATCTCTATCCGCGCGGTGCTGACGTGTTTTTTATATTCATTACTGTCTTCAAACACGCACACCGATTTCGAAGGCCTCTAACACTGAGACAGGTGAGCCTTGATCTCCCTCGGCACCTGCGTCGTTTGTTTGTTGTCGTTTGTTATTCACAATATTCTTGCCGATTACGAATACGACTCGATTGAATGTTTTATAATAAGCCCTAAAATAAAGACTGATACAAGGGACGATAATAGCCCTTTGCCCAAAAACCAGTGTTAGCCACGAACGTACAATACTGAGTACAATAATTTCTCCAGATCATCGTTGTTTAAGCAAACAGCAACTTGCAGCGCCAGTTCTGACTCTGATAAAATAAAAGCTATGTCCCATTTAATTAATGACCCAAATAAATTTTATTGCGGGAAATATTTACTTTTACTCAGTTGCGGGCGTCGGGCGGCCAGTGCTCTTGAGTTATTCTTAACTAGTTTAAATGTTGTGTTCGGAATTTTCACAGTAAGGATCCAGATACAATTATATGTGGAACCGAATATTTCGTCACACCATTTTCTACGCGATTCTGGATTATATGTATCTAAGTTGCAAATGATGGTTTAATACAGAGATGTAATACGTTCTCTTATTGGCCAATATCAAAATGGTTTCAGTAACGGTAGACCCTTTCTGCTACTGTCAAATGTCACGAATATTAAAAGCATCACAAACCCATACCTTTATAGCGAAGGATCCGATCATTTTCCGGAACACACAAACCCATTGCTTCCGGTGCAAATCCTATCACATCGATTTTACAGCTTACATATATTTGTTTGCTTACTATGACAACATGTTAAAAGTAAATATAAGAAAAAAATAATTATAATGAGTGTATGTATGCGAAAACGAATAAGATCGGACTTATGAAATTTATAAAGTTGAGACTGAATCGTAAACAAAATGAATATATTGTACACTGAAAACATTATTATTATATCTTCACTCTGGGTTCCTTACAGGGTATGAACAGAGCACCGATTGCCAAATATTTTATCTTTACAGACCCGAGGTGCTTCTTTAATATTCTAAGCCAAGTCTAAGAAATTTATATTAGGAAACAGCAAAGAGTTTGTACTATCACAAACATACCATTTCTCATCCAGAGACAATTAGCAGAATAAAATTAATGAAGAAAATATAAGGATCCATGTACGTAGTCATAAACAGTAAAACGAATATAATAAGCGCACTGGCAGCCGCATCTCGCTGACAGTAGGTTTCGTGGTGCTGTCACGTCGTGACGCAACAGAGCGACACAATGGAGGGCCTCGCTACAAGTGACTATTCGAAACGGGCCGCGGTAATTACCGCGTCGGAGTATCGGAGAACTGACGGCCAGCAGAAAAAGTGTAATAACAGAGGTGCACGTGGAACAGGAGCGCGAGGCGCGGGACGCGGGAGCGGAACACGCAACGCAATGGTACCGAATCACAATAAATGAAACTTATTCGTGTGCCCATTGCAATCTGGTTCATCGAATTGCAACGATTCGTAGTAGTGCAATTAACTGGCCCGTTTGTCTAATAGTCAGTAAAGCTGACTATTGAGCCGGTTGAATTCTTCCCCACGACAAATATTTGTATGATAAGGCCAAGTACTTTTTCTGTGTCAGGGTGTAAAAAAGCTCGCTGTATAAGTATATATTTATATATCGGGTTTATCAGCCGTCTGGTTACCGTAACACGAATGATGTCTGCATTGATATCAGATGGTCGTGTAAGGAAATGTTTAAAGTACTCAAATAATGAATCTGTTTTCAATTAAAAAAAAACGGTTAAAGATAAATTTAAACTGATGCAAATTCGGTGCATGATGATGATTTATTGATAATGCTGGTGAATATTGTTATCATTAATATATTTTTTCTGCTACGTAAGATCGACATTTTAAAGGTTCGTGTTAAGTAAATGAGAAAATAGAGATATTACCTTTTTCAACACAAGTAGGTAATGCAAACATCCGTCGTTATAATATAAACATTTCGTCAGAATAACATTATCTTATATTTACCTATTTTTATTATTATCGTTCAAATAAATACTGATTGTTGTTTATTGGAGGGTGGATTGTTGTTTATTATTTAATTAATTAATTGTCATGGAATTCTTCTGGACGATATGAAACCTAATTGTTCCACCTTTCATAGTTTTAACATAGACGTATCTCTATTTACTCTCCAAAATGTCTTTAAAAATGTCCATAACTCGTACACCTTACTTTCTCGTAAACAACTTACAAAATTGGACATGAAATCAGTCAGTTACTATATTTAACCGTTAATTCATAACTCATCTTTGATTCATTTCCATCTACCTCCATTGTTACATGATTCGTTTAACCTCTCGTCATAACCATTACTTAATGTCACAGTTATACTCATGCGGGGGTCTGTTTAACTCGTTGACATCAATTAAAACCTCATCGAGTCTTAACCTTGCATTATCTCTTGCATGTTAAATTCAGAGTTAACATATTTAATCTTATATATTAACTATGTACTTTGAATTAGTGTAAAACTATGTCAAAATAGTTTGTTTATAGTTTAGACAGGAAAATTCCCAGCTGCTTAATAGATAATTAGTATATCAGGGCAGGTATGTTAAGGGGAAGGCAGAGGCAATTCGTGCTAAATTTCTCTATCCTTCCAGACCTTACGTGCTTCGTGTACATTTATGACACTCATAATACGATTGTTACAAATTCCTGCAATGTCTTTCAGCCGCAATAAGCTCCGCCGATCGGCTACTGACACTTGCGTGTGAACATCTAAGAGAGCTGAGTGTATTAGAGGAATCCGACCGTGACAGGTGAGTGGTCGGAGCTAGCCACGCCGCCTGTCTTGCACGGGTACGTTTTAAAGCGTACACCGTGAAAAATCAACCATGTATATGAACATCAAACAACTGACGTGTATACATATAAAATTATAAATCATTTCTCATTTGTGAACGTTTTACAATACTCTATCGACTTTTTCACATCGAAACCAGTCTTCAATACCATTGTATTCTAATTGCTAGATATCATCACGTCGTTGGCGGGTTACAGCGATGTTAATGTATTTAGTAAATATATACTTATGTTGTATATAAATACCGATTTTTCAATCACAACACAGTTGTGGCTAATTATAGCAGTAATTAGAGACTTCAATAAATTAAATATTGTCATAAATTAATTCTTAGCGACAAAATTATCATTTTACATATTCTGTGAGAAAACTATTACAAAACCAATGTTATTATTGTAATCCTCAATTTATTGCAGTTTACGAAATTTGTAATTAATAGGTAGATATATCAAATAAGTAGATATATAAATAATAATATATAAATAGGTAAATATATCAAAAGTTATGACAATTAATTAATGAATTTCCAAATACAATGAAATATTCTAATTTAATTTATTAATAATAATAAATCCACCTGTTTACTTAACTTTTAAACAGTATGGAATTCACGTTTATATATTGTTTTCATTTTACAATAAAACCTTAAAACTCTCCTATTTTTAAAGGCTCTACCTAATTCATTTATTGTATGCATAAATAATAAACTTAACATTTAAACTTTTGTGACCGTGAAACTTCGTAAAAGTTTCATAAAAGTATCAAATTAATGCGTAACTAACTACACGTACGCTACATTCTATAACTTTACTTCATAACTTGTAAACACTAGGTATTAGCGTTCAGTTTGTTACGCTTATCTTACCGGCGCGAACAATTAACGGATCATAAATTCGTACCCGATAAAGCTACATACTTGCACAAGTTTGAAAGCAGTTAAGAGTCAATATATCAACTGAAACTATTAAACAAAACATGAAGATAATTAAAAACAATATAAAAACTAAAACTCTAAATCTACACAACAAATCATTTAATAACAGGGAAATAAATTTTTTTAAAAAGTTCAAAGCTATCAACGAAGCATCGGGCTGCCTTTTTTCAATAATAATCACCGTTACCTAGAAAACAATAGCACATCTCACAACACACACACTGCTCGTCGGAAAACGCACATGCACAATTTTCCGAACACCAGTTACGGACACTGCGTCGGTCGCGTCGGAGCAAAGGGCGGCACAAACAAGCGCTGCCTCTGCGCGCGAAAGACTGACAGCGCTCAGGCGGGCGAGCGAGCGAGCGGGACGCGCGGCGGGCGTGCCGGCATACTGCGCGCGCATACCTCCTCTCTTTCCCTCCTTGTGTTTTTACATATAGTTGTCTCTCCCCCGCACGCTCGAGCACACCTTTCGTTCCCGAGACAGGTGTTCCCGTCTCTGTGTGTGTCTCGATATGGCAGACCTCGCGTGTATGCGCCCTTCCTGCGGCGGCGGATCGTTTTTTATGCCCGGCAGAAATTATAAAAAGTAAATGGAGGGAAAATTAAATAAAACGTTTACAATGAAGCGTTTTCCTGTGCGCTTTGAATGATTCAGTGTGCGCTATTTTTCAGGTTGAGTATTCACGGAGTTACCACCGGTGAAATTATTACGGTGCTTTTTACGGATGTTTGAGTGATGTAGGTGGGCGTAATTAGGCATGGGGCGGAAAGGCATATTGATTGCGGTGACGCGGCTTTGTGGAAGAATCGATATTTTTGTATTAAAGGTGGCACGCGACGTGTCCGGCCCGTGCGTCCGTGGATAAGTAAACCTGCGTATCGATCGTAGACAAGTTTGACCCTAGTTTATGGCGGACACTGTAACTTGGATCGTACTTTTCCTACGATACAACTTGCCCACCATGTCGTTAAAACTCTCCTTAACAGTCTACTTGCTTGAAAACCTTATCTAAAATAATTTAAACATCCTGGTATTCACCAACTTATTTTTATACAGAGAGTAGAATCTCAACGAAAAGTCGAATAGTTTACTTATAAGAAGTAATCAATAAGACCAGACATAAACAAAGTCCAAAATGTTTCGAGGATTTATGTAAGCTAACGATACTTTGTATAAATACTCAAGAATAAATACATTCACTTCGTTTAAAATGTCAGCTCTACTTTATTATACTGAGTATATAGAGACTAACTCGAAATAAATAGAGAAGCTTTTCAATCTAAATAAAATATCTACTCTCGAAATTACTTGAAAATATAAAAAAAGTTATTATTCAGTACACTTAGGCTATTATTAGCTTACCTGAAACTTATAAAATTGACAGTCGATATTCATTAATATAACAGATAGCTTATCAACAGTACCGATAGTGTAGGCTCCAAAAATTATCTCCTAAACACTAGAAAACCAATGAACACGCATTGGTTTATATTCACCTCATATTGTATACAGCATTAAATAAACACATAACTTATTTTGCAAGTTAAAATCACAATAAACTGTATAAATAGTAGTACTCTACTTGTAGAGTGAAACACACTAGGTCCTCTAACACTGTTTTCAGTATATAACAGATTTGCAAATAATAAAGCAATTTAAAAATAAAGCAATGTAAAAACGAGAAGGAAATCAAAGCTACTCATGTAAAAAGTTTCCCGGTTACCAACTATTAAGTATTTAATTCAATCGTGCATATTTCACGAACAATGAACATGTCGGCACTATTTCACGGCGCTTTGTCATCATAATAGTATTTCGTTGTGCCCAGATGTTGAAGCACTTAGCGGCTTGCACCGGTTTTATTATGAATAGCACGGGAACTAGTATTTTGTGGTTTCTCTCTCGAGCTAGACACAAATTAATGCTCCAGCTTTCAGCTAGAAATTAATGTAATGCACCCAGGTTACGTAGCCCGAATTGTTGGCATTCAGTAAATTTTGCGCCGCGCTACTGGAACGTAGCAAATTCGATGATTGAATTTATTATGGGAACGTAGCAGTGGACACGCGATGCGGTGGAAACATTGGCCGTGCGCTGCACACGCTTCGGATGGAAGTTTGCACAACAAAGCAGGGATTCGAAAAACTCAGACACGCATATGTTTACAAGAAACATTCCATCTTAATCCCCAGTGCAACAGCAAGCAGCTTAAGAAGAAATTTGTTTCGTTGGTTATACAATATGTACATGGACTGTTGTTTGTTATACTGGAAAATCTTTGGAGGTATTCAGTTATAATGATTACGTTACAAAATAGTTACACTAGAGGTGGTATAAAGTGTCGAACAAAACGGTCTTAACCAATTTTGCAAGTATTAGAACCCCAGATTTCATTCTCCTTGCTTCATCAACTCCTGTGGTTGTACTGTTGAATACGGGTCTCCTCTCAGAATGAGAAGGGTACTGTCATAGAAAGCCGCACACGCCAAGTGCGGTTTTCTAAGCCTAGCTCGCCTATTAATAAACTAAAAAATATGAACCATGTAATCAATCGTCTGTCTCTTTAATTCAGACACTATTACCAAACTGAATAGTTCTCTACCTGCCTATAAAAGTTGCATCAAAATCGGCTCACCCTTTTCCATATTACCTCGAACAATCAAGCAATCAAATAGACAGAAAGATAATCAAAAGTTTTAAAACCGCACGCTTGGATTCCATTAACATGCAAATTGAATTAATAAACAGCCTTCATTTCGAAACCACAGACAGACTCTTCTGTTTTTTCAGGATTGACAGGGAAAAATATATCAGTTAAGAGTCTTTAGATATTCGTACACCATAGTTTGTAAGCTAGCTTACTGCTCCTTACGAAATTTAACAAAAATATCAATGCTTAAAACATAGTCCTATCTAATGCTATAAAGCATAGCCTTATAATATAATAACAGAAGTATTTAGCACAAATATTTCTTCTCCAAACTCAATGAGAAACATCTAAATTCATTTCTATAAAAAATAAATAATGTTAAAAATTTTCTCTACATTCTTATAATTGTTAATAATGCTGCACATTATTAATAACAAATGTATAGCTATTCAATTATGTATTTCAAAACAATTATTATTTCCTTTTTTTATTACGACAATATCATCACGCCAGATCCTTTACGGTTCAGGCAGGGGACACCGAATGTCAAATGACTCTATCCTTACTAACCTGACGTCTTTCTTCTACATTTATCACTCTCTCCTTAGTGTTTAGTTATTCATATATTGTTCATTACAAGTAGGTATGTTGTATGCAAAAACACAAATAAGAATTTTTTATCATAAAGTTATTTGTACCTGAAATGTTTTCTATCTGATAATGATAAAACATTTAATAAATTGGCACTTTACAATTAGATTTATAAGTTTTTCAGTAAAAGGATGCTTACAGTCGTATAATTTTTTGTTTTCTCACGACGTTACCTTTCGCATCCATAGAAATCATGTACTAATTTAATAAATGTTAACTTTTTAAGTATGCTACTATTTGCATCCATATCCAAAAACTCGAAACCTTTAGATTGGCAACACAAAAGGATAGGAAAAACTAATGTACATCAATTAAATCACACTTTCCGTTATGTAGCCTAGTACGTACATATGTGTAGTTCGGTATGCGTATAAAAGTCTGTTGTAAAACTCGAACCCATCCAAAACTCTGGCAACACTTAAAGAGATTAAAACGCTTATCGTGTGAGCTTCTTGCTCGTTTTTCATTCTCGTATTTAAGGGCTTTTACTTTTCCTTCAGTTTACGTAATATGGTCGGCTAAAAGATTAAATTTAAGGTTTTTCTCCCTTTTTTTTGAAAGTAAACTTTCATAGTTAAAGTAAACTACTGTAGTTACTTTTCCGAAAAAATGTTACAGACATATTATTTACATACAAATTCTAAATTTGAAAGTATGGAATTAAAAATAATATCAGGCTCGTGGAGGCCATGAATATAAATTGTTTCATGTGAAGAACAACGAAGATAACTACTCAAGTATGCTGACAAACACCAAATACAGTATAAAATTATTTTGTGATATCAAACATCGGTGAAACTAAGAACGCAACTATATTGAATATCATCATCATCAGCCTATCTCAGTCCACTGCTGGATATAGGCCCCTCCAAATGGGGGTTTATGCCCGTAATCTCCACGCTGAGCATGCGATTTGGAAATCGCAGGGCACGGCTTTTCGAACCGCCGGCGCTGCTGCCCGTCGGCGGCCAGGGCATTTAGCCGTGCCTATTTAGGCTGCGCTACACCGCAATCAGCCGGTCGGCATAGCCTTGTCTGTTATAGCAGGGTGCACCACGTACAAGTGAGGTTGGCTTAGGCTCCTGAGATGGTGGTTACGCGGTGAGATTACGGGCATAAACCCCTTTTGGGGGAGGCCTCTGTCCATCAGTGGACAAAGAAAGGCTGATGATGACTACAATAAAATGCTACATATTGCCAAAATTAAATACACCAAAGTCACAAATTAAGCATAATATGTTGGTATAATTAATAAATAAATGGACCGTACGATTGAGAGGCCGCCAGAGGTCACAATGAAATAATAATAAATAGGGACAAAGACAGCGATATAATAATAACAATAGGGAATGCAATCCTTAAAGAATAACACCAGTGGGATTTGAACAGAGCGTGCGTGTGGAGGCATACTAAATGGTTTGATTTATTTATTCGGGGCGTATATGAAAGTCACGCATTTTAATGCAATAAATATAGAGTGGGAAATATTACCGCCATTACTTTATCGCGCTGTATGTACACTTGTGACAGATTTTTTTTTCTTCTTCATATTTCACTCCTTTGTAGCAGAAATAAATCTAAGTTTCACCATTTCTTTCACGGTTTCAAGGTGTGCATTTTACACGCTACAGCATGAAAGTAGTTTAGTGGTTTTTATAAAAAAATAATATTGAAACACGCTGGATCCCTAAAACCTCCATTATATGTAGTGTCTTATTTATCAAACATTTTTCCTTTTTACTGTTTGATTAGTTACAATCAACTCAAATATATCAAACATTTATTTTAATAAAAGTAAGGGAAACTATTCAACGTAACATTTATTAAATTTATGTTTATTCAAAAAATACAAAAACGTCTGAACATTAACGCTAGTTCAGTCATTGATGTCTGCTAATCCTTCAATTCAATGAACTATGCAGAAAAACCATCTAAACACACAATAAAGCTCAAAAATTGGTATTGTGATACCCATCAAATAATTGACAAGATATAAACCCAAACATCTCCCTCGCAAGCCACGTAATAATTATTATTGAAGAACGGAAGGTTCCGGAACGAATACGTGTAGGTGCCACGAAGTCGAAAAGCGTGGGCACTAATAAACTTGTTAAAATATTTCGTCACCGGGAGCGACGTGTCGGCGGCGGATGACGGGATTGTGCCGAGTTTTGTGCCTCCCCGTGTACGGTAACCAGGGCTACTAAACAACGTGTTCTGACACCCTAGAATTTTCCAGCACCGCATCATCACTATGTGTCTTCGAGATATAAGATTATACAAATGATGCAGTATTTTTAAAGAAACAAACGATTTGTATAGAAATATTCGTAGTGTAAACTCTCAATGGACTATTTGATCTGTAACGAGCACGAGAGTTTGTCGAAAAAGAGAATTCCGTTTAGTCTGAGCGTTGCTTTTAATATGGCCAATCTACATTCTGTCGAGAATTTCACAGTAGCTAATAACATGCTCTGAAACAGTCGCGGCTCGCGGGCGGCATGGTAACAATTTTAATAAATAATTATCCTCCTCGGCGCACGGCGGGATAAGCAGGCAGGCTTAATATTACCTACAGTTGCACACACGGTTAAGTCGTGTGTTTAGTTTGATTCGGCTTTCCTCTCGGCTGTTTCATAATTTATTCATTCTAACATCTTTGTGTTTACATCGGAGAGAAATCTTTTAGTTTTCTTTACTCAAATATTAATATTTTGCTACGTTGTATGAATATACATTTATTTTGTACAAAAATTTTAGGAAAACTAGGTTAATTATATTTTTCCAGTTTGATTTAGTAAATGTACATACGTAGTCATGTGTATACTACATGACGTACCCGTATTACCTACTGGCTAGAAACAATAAAAAAGTAAGATTAAGTAATATACATATTATGTTAAAGGAAACAGATTGAAATTACTTATAAGTTCATTTTTAATTCATGTTAGGTTATCGAAATGAAATAACTGTTCCACTTATTGCCGCTTCAATGTGATGCGAAGCAGAAACGTAATTCCCGTCGTAGAACAACGTGGAATTTTCTCTCCAAAACTAGGACACAAATCTTATGGTAAGATAAGCGTATTCCGAATAGGTCCATAAAGTTAACAACACGACCGTTTTATTTCCTGACACGTTCGAATAAACGAAGCTCGACGGACAACGCACGGCGCCACTCCTAAAAAGCTGAAGCTAATTGTAGTAAGATACCGTCCTTTGCTAATACGATATGTGTTACACGGGGCGCGGCTCCGCGTCGCCTACGTAAGAACCTAAGCTCCATTCAACTGCAGAGCGTATTAAGCTTTGAGTTACTCGGATTAGAGTTGAATTCCGTTTATTTCAATTAAATTTCGAGCTGTTCCTATTTTGGCTCTCCTTAATGGAAATTGTGAGCCGTGCCCGTGTCGTTACGCGCTGCAAATGTACATAATGTGTCGTCAAAAGGGTGAAATATACTTTAGGAGACCGTGATTTCGTTCGTACCGCATCGAGGCTTACCCGCATTTAAAAGTTTCGACAATGAGATTTATATTAGCTGCCCAAATGCTGAGGGGAGGGCAGACACAACATTTAGTATAATAAATATTAGTGGGCAGCGGCGACATTTTACAGGGGTATTTATTTTACTCACCATTTGTTTTTAAACACCGAACATCATTATACGGGAGCGTTGTTTACGAAATTATAAGATGCTAATATATACCTCAAAGTCCTTAAGCGATCACCTTCAAAGAAGTCTTATTAAAAGCGAAAAGTGTGCTAAAAAGCATTGCTTTTATTAAATTCTTCGTGCATTATTTGAAAAAGAAAAAATCCCCGACTTTGTTACAAGAAGGCTAAGGGTAGAAAAAATAAAAAAGTTTCGCGTTTCTTCACTGAAGAATTTTATTAATGTTTCAGTCTTTCTTGTTGGGCCAACATTATTTTAACACTTCGCAACGCTCTCTACAAATGAATATTTAACGAATGTAAATTTCATATGTCAGGAAGATAAGAAACATTGTTATGAGGGAATGTACTTAAACAATAATCAAATCCGCTCAAAAGGCACTCGCTCCTGTGTTGAGGGCACACAATGGGAAAAAAGCTCTTAAGAGACAAATTGTTAAAATGCCGTTAACTGCTTAACATCACATTTATCAAATACTGCTTACGTTTTTTTTTTTGTTTACTTAAGAGGTAATTTCATCCTCCTGTGAATTAGTTGCTTTATAAATTAAACTTCGAATAGACCCGACTACATTCTACGATATCTTGGCTAGCAAATATTACGGTGATCGCTCCGCAGATGTCTTATTTGAAGATTGTCTCATGTGCATTTAGTTATAAACATTAATAATACCGTGACGGACAAACTTTGGCAAATCATACCAATATTATAAATGCGAACGGAATTTTTTTTAGGACGCTTCCACGCGAAAACTACTCAACCGATTATCATGAAATTTTGTACACGTGTTCTTGGAGGTATTAGAAGTAACATTTTAGTAACTTTTTAGTAAAAAAAAAAATTTTTTATGTAAGATAAAAAAAAAATTGTCAAAAAAATCTCAAAGTCTAGCTACTTCAACGTCATCTAGCATTCCAGTAATGAAGTTCCAACCCTTATTACCGTAATACCGTCGCAGTGTATTACTCACAGTCACGACAATATCCAATCCAATTGACTATAGTTTCAGCTGTTTGGAATTTTTCTCTATTTATTGTTATTTTCTTCTGTCATTTTTATGGTTAGATGCCAATTAATTATTACCACTTTATTATCTTTACATCATTAAAATTGGTCAATTCGTTGAACAGATATCGTTTAATTATGGACATTTAATTTCGGAGTTATCATCATGAGTATAAAAATGCTATACAAGAACTGATGACCCTGCGATGACCCTGCTCTCTGCTTAAATCGAACTAAAGCATCCAATAAAATAACTGATAATAGTAAGTGAGTAAGATAATAGTAACTGATAATAGTAAATAATAGTAAAGTAACTAAGAACGTACTCGTAAAGTCGAGTCGGTTGCAAGCGTGATTGCTAATCGAGATATCCTAGGTTCGAATCTCGGGTCGGGTACTATTGGATTTTTCTAAGATTTTTAGTGGAAATTCCTAGTAGTAACTATTAGTCTGGATTTGTGACGGGTATAAGGCAATACATTCACAACCTATTCCATGATGAGACGTATAACGTAACTAGTGAAACGTGGAAGTATACTACACTCCTCCGCCTACCTCTTCGATGATTACAAGCGTGATGTTAGGTACGTAAATAGATGTTAGAAATTTATTATTATTATATCGTTACGCTAACTCATTATAGGATAAGCAGAGCACCGAGAACCATTATTTGCTACTCAGTGCTCTTTAGCTAACAATTAAGGATCTCAGCGTGACAATATAACAGTAATAATAATTGTAAATGATAGATGCACAAAGAGCAGATATTTATAAGCAACGTATATCCCAAAAAAAGAAGCTGTACAGCAGAGAGTGGCCCCGCGAACATAAAACGGGCACTAGATAAATCGGTGTAGGCCGTTTTTCACGGCAGGCGCGAGCATGCCGCCAGTGATCGCACAGTCATATCCAAAATCGGACTTAATCCGTTACGCCTAGTTCGCGCATTACCCTCGACATGTTAAAATGTTTAAAGTGCAGATAAATGAAAATAATAGTATACTTTTATAATTTAAAGGTAAGTTCGTTTACGTTAACAAACAAACGCTTCAAATAACGATTTGATAAAAAAACCATTATAGTTCAAAAAGGTGACATATTTGCTGATCAGGAGTCAGAAATCATCGAAACCGGCGCGCGTGTACGAAGAGCGTGGTGAATGTAGAAGAAGCACATAAGGTCTGTTAGAATAGATATATTCGGCACTGGACTCTGCCTACCCCGGACGTGATGGTATAATAACAATGAGGCCTGGTATCTATGAAAAAAAACTAGAATTGCCTCTATAGCGGCGACACACCGTACAGCACAGGCAGCGCACAGTAGTCGACAACGGCGTAGGTAAGCTGGTAATGTTCCAAAAAGCCTATTAAGGCTACGGCGGCCGCCACGATATGATAAATGTCAAAAAAGCACCCGCAATGCAGAATAAAAGGCAACAATTTGAAACGCGGGCACGCTTTAGTACATTAATGACGCTACGAAAATGTTATAACGCTCAAATATTAATATGTTTGGGGGTTTATTTAATTTTGTTCAATCGTTGGCAACGCGATACGGACGAGTTTACGAGCTATGAGCAAATTTAATGATTCACTAGTACGATATTATTGATGGATTTTAAATGCGTGCATGTTTATACATTAAAACGTATTATTGCAGGCTTTTCAATAAAGGTACTATGATTGTTAAACCTAAAAGCCGTGAATGTGATTCCACTATTATCACCGTTGCTAATATACAATATTAGTATCGTAAGCTAAGTAACTAAGTATCAACAGTTAATAAAGAAACAGCAGGGTAATTTAATTATCCATATTACTAACAGTAATTGACTGCCTCGTTGATAGAGTGGTTGCAAGCGCGACAGCCGCTCAGGAGATCCTGGGTTCAAATCCCTGGTCGGGTACTATTGGATTTTTCTAATTTAGAAGTTCTAGTAGTGACTCGTAGTCTAGATGTGTGCCCGGTGTATGGCAATAGGCTCACCACCTATTCCATTGTGGGACTTAAATGTAACTGGTGAAACGTGGGGG
>DWMG01001682.1:0-14670 GCA_018244855.1 Elbella merops | reverse complement strand
AATATTAAGTCGGCTACTGGGTCATATGTGTAGTTTAGCTGACACTGAAATACTTTCCGAATTTAGTAAAACAATTTATTAACCTCAAGTGCTTGTACGAGTTATATTCCCATATCATTTCTGTATTGTAATTCTCTGTATAAAATTTCATTGATCATGCCGCTCTTTTGCGAGAGCAGTGATGTGACAAAAGCTGTATTTCTCAGGAAACGGCTTTAAAATTTTAAATTGTAATTGTTCTATTGCAATAGTCATATTATAGTTAGTCATAGAATAATTACGATTCAAAACTATCACAGCCTTTTTCCATATTGAAAAATTGTTGTGCTGAAAAAAAAATATTCGGTACTGAAAATTACCAACATTATAAACACCTGAATATATTTGTAGGTAAATAGGTGTAAGGGGTTCCAACCACTATCTCAGGAGGCCAAGCCAACATCACCTGCACGTGGTACATCCTGCTATAACAGACGAGGCTCTGGCGACCGCGAGATTACGGGCATGAACCCCCTTTCGGGAGAGGCCTATGTCCAGCAGTGGACTACGATAGGCTGATGACGAGGATGATGATGATGATGATGATGATGTATCATAAATACGATTATTACAAACGTAACAAAAGCCTCAAAGAGCACATTAACCTTATGACTAACTCATACTCCAACAAATAAGAGTTACTTGTCTTAAGTTCTACATTATCTTTGTGCTAGAGCTCGTCTGAAGGGTACGTTAGAGTGTAAATTTTATAGTTACAGGCACTTGATCCCACCGAAGTTCTGTAGATAAACGTCGAGAACAAGTTTTTAGTTTCCAAACTGTTCTGCCTTACATCTCGTGTTATCTACCACAGTTGATTGACTTGTCTTACCACTGAGCTTGAGGATAATATCGATTTGTGTTACAGACTTCTCTTATGATAGCTATGTATTTTGAGGATGAAAGTATTTAAGTCTAAATAATTATTAATTCCTGTCTGCTTTTGAGGAATTAGTCGCCTCATATATTACAGAATTGGCCACTCCTCGGGTGTTGCAAGTGTCCATAGGCGGCGGTGACCACTCACCATCAGGTGGCCCGTCTGCTTACTTGCTAGGCTAAATATATAAAAAAAAGAATATAATATATTCAGATTAGTTAGCAAAATCTTTATAATTTGCAGATTATAGAGGTAATTCCACTATGACACTTTTTAATTGAATTTTCATACTCTAAAAAAATACTATCTTTCCATGTGTTATCGTAACTGACTCTAGTATGATAAAAATGAGTTCGCCATCAGTGTCAAGCTATTCCACACACAAGGATTGTTCTTAAGCGAGAAAGTCATTTACCGTTTGTTATTTGACTGCTGTCGGTGTGGCAAGTGAGTATACTCCCTTAAAAAGCAACTAATGTGGAGCACTGAACACAATAAATCATTGTGCATTAGTGCCATCGTATGAGGGCAAAGAGCCCTTAAGCCACCGTATCTGATGCAGACGAAAAATCTATACTCGATATCCAACTTGTTAATTTGTATGTTCAATATATCAGTAACCTTTTAAAAAGCTATATTAATAAAATTCAATACCTTATCAATAACAGCTAAATTTAACCTACAATTATTAAACTAAACAAAATAAATCTTTAAAGTGGTTATAGAATGCGCTATTATTTACAGAATATACCGAACCCATTCATACTTTATCCGAGGCATAACATCGAGGCAGTTTATATCATATTTAATAATAGCATATATACTGGCCGCGTTTGCTTGACTACGAAGAAGATTTAAACATTTCCCCTATTGTTATAATACGTCAGAGTTTACAATTTAAAAAGCATAATTGTGCATACTTTTCACACCCGCCGATAATCTTGTCAAAGCGTAAAAGGCGTAGATGAGACGCACACGTTTCATCGGATTTTGACAACACAATAATCAGTACAAGCTGCTGCTTACTTACAAATGCAAATACTATCTGACGATCACAGAAGGTTCAATATTTCGTGTTTAACAAAAGATCACCTCAAAGAATATAATGTAATAGATTTTTTTTGTATGCTATTGATATACTTCATTTAGAGTATAATAAAATCTTTTTAAGGATCCCCGGTAACCACAACACAAAAAGCACTATTCATTTGTTATCTCCGAAAAATATGTTTGTGTTTCGCTCTCATATTTTTCCCTTGAGTTGCCGCATTTTCCGCAACATAATGTATAAGAAGGTCTACTAGGTAAACGAAAAACTGGGGACATTATTTTGAGTAATAACAAGCAAGGACATAATGGAAATCATAAGAAAAATCGAACTTTAAAAGAAATCTCAGCGTACTCTTATATCAACAACATGAAGATAAACAAAGAGTAATTTAACATTATTAAATATAATATGCCCTATAACATGTATTGAGAATATTAGGCTTGTAATGTTGCATTAAAATTTCAATATCAATATCAATATTTTGCCCCGTTTACGCTACCGTATGGGGCAGCAAACACAATAACATTATAAAACTTCACAAACGACACGAGTTTACGCGAAGCAGGGTATGACCAGCGCTTTGTATGTTTGTCCTTTAGCAAAGTTCGAGTCGGATCCTTGATTTTAACAGTCAAACAGTGGCGATGTTTGCGCAAACAAAATATGCAAAGTAGGTGCGGGCGCGAGCGATACGGGCCTCACTAATTATGTGAGAGCACGCCGCTGTGTCCGACCACCCTTGTCCTACATCCGGGACCTAATAAAAATGCAAAAAAATGTGCGGAATTATCAATTATAATTAGCCGCCGCCTGCTGCGATGTTTTGTGAAAGCTTAGGTACGAGAGTTTACGCGTTATCTGCGAATAATTTCGACCTACTCCATTGAATGCATGGGTGCCTACCTATACTAATATAGAGACGCAGAGTTTGGTCAAGGTAAAGAAGAGTTTTCCTTTAAACTTTACATCAAACTTTTCTTTTGATGTGCACTGATTAAATGCGAGTTGTAGTACGGATATAAATATGTACATAAACATGATAAAATTACCTTTTTTATAATTTATCATTGATATGTATATATATATTTATAGTAATATGAAAAAGATGTTATAAAAATTGATTTGATTAAAACGCATGACAAAATTATTTGAAGTTCGTATATACGATAGATCGAATTCAATATGTAATAAATGTTACAATGGCAATACTCTATCAGAGATTGATGGTAAAAAATGTTATTGGAATACGAGGAAAAACTCAATAGGGAACTGCAGGAACGAAAAATCTCTACAGGTCACAAATATCTAGCTGATAGAAACTATACACATAGCTATTGTACACGAATGAAAAGAGTGGAATGAAAAACTATACAGAAATCGAGAGTTAGGAAAACCGGCAGCTCTACGCAAAGACAATAGGTATAATAAATGAACAAAAATTAAAACTACAACACGAACAGGCCGCTTCTTGCGGTATTTAATAGTACCTGTGCTAATATCACCGTAAGTGATAAAGATTACAGAAGATAAAAGTTACAAGACGAGAAAAAACAAATACGGAAGCAGAACAAGATTATTATGTTTTTAATATTAATCAGAATGGGAAAGTACCAAATCACGCAATCACGCCTGTAATTTCCTAAAGGCAGGGGAGTGTAGGCAGAAGAGTGTAGACAGAGGACCGTAGGCAGGGGAGTGTACACTCCCGTGTTTCATCAGTTAGGTTTATGTCTCTTGCAATAACTGGTGAACCGACTGCCATACACCGGATACATATCCAGACTCCGAGTCACTACTAGAAATTCTAAATTAGAAAAATTCAATAGTACCCGACCCGCGATTTGAACCCAGGATCTGCCGATCAGGAGTCGTGCTTGCAACCATTCGACCAACCAGGGGGTCAGGAAAAAAACCACTTACTTTAATTAACAAAGTAACATAAAAATAACTCATAGCACAAAAAAACAAGTCCTAAGGCAAACAACACAGATTTAGTTCACAATAACTCAGACATTTAGATAAAAGCTTCTTCTACTCATCCGCAACAGATCACAAATCATAAGCAGTTTAACTGTGTCGTAGACCGTGTAGGTGTTGAAGACGTTCAAAAAATTACATGGTACCTTTCTACGCTATCTATCTTCGCCTAAAATTAATGAGGTTATAAAAGAAAGCAGTGATAGCCTAGTGGTTAAGAATTCAGCCTCTCACTCCGGGAGTGCTGGGTTCAAAACCATTGTGCGCAACTCTTTAAAAAAGTGCGTTTTAAGTTTAAATATCACTAGTTTAACGGTCAAGGTAAACATCGTGAGGAAACTTGGACGCCTTAGAATTTATAAAAAAAAAATTTCTAAAGTGTGTGAAGTCTGCCAACCCGCACTTGGCCAGCGTGTCGTAACCCTCCTCAACATGAAAGGAGACCCATATTCCAATAGTGGAATGATAAATAGGTCGAGTATTATTATTACATATTTGTATTATATAAAATAAAGAATGTAATCGCAAAACCTAAACGTATCAGACTGTTATTCTACAACTACAACTGTTAGCACCTTGGATAGCTAAATTATAGACCTTACGCTGCGAAGATAATAAGGTAAAATATAATAGGAATAAAATAGTAAAAAGGCCGATTTTATCTTAACTCACCTGAGTGTTAGAAATTGGATAAAATTGGGTAGGATTTTAATGAAAAAAAAAATAACTTATGGTTCAAGATCTTATTAAAATATTCGTTTCGGTAGTGTCGTGTTGTATTAAAATAAAATTTCAATTAAAAACTGTACGTACGGGTTTGCCTTTATGCCTATATGAGTGCAGAATTCCTTGATTGACTGTAGAGGTACTATTAGTTCTCGGGTTAATACTAAAAAGTTTTGTTAGAAGTAAGTTCATGTATAACATTTTTGTAATTTATACATCCGTATGTAGGCGTGGAAATCCAAATACCTCTCATTCCTGCAAGTTTTGTTCGTAACGACGCTGCGTCCTAAAATGAATGAAAGCTCATGATGAGATTGCATACGAAATAAAGGCTTTAAGTATCAACGATGTAAAATTTTGAAAACATCAGCTGCTGTTTAACCGCACTTAACTGTGACAAAGTAATACGCGTGGATAATTTGCATCATAATTTTATTGCACGTAATTATGCTTTCATGCCTTTTTTCCATTAAATTGTTAAAAAATATACGGATACCTCAATTACCAGCAAGCTACTTCCAGTACTTAATAATCAGAACGAATCCTACCTGTTTGGCAAGCTATTATTATTTGTCGTGTGTCGTAAGTCATTATCATTATGCTTGGTCCCTTACGGGGTAGATCTAAGTTATTGAGTGCGAAACATCTTTATACCTAGAAATCGGCCATGTTTCTTATGGAGTATATGTAGTCATTAGTAATAATATTTTTTATTACTAAACATAACTAGTCATAAAAGCATGTACTGATTCAGAAGTTGCAATATCTGTAGGTCGAGTCCAGCGTTAAGGTACAAATATCATTTTAATTGACCAGAACTAATTAGTAGGTATTGGTATAATTTGCTGACGCTGGCATTCCCCTGGTAGACCAGCGGACAACCGCTAGTACAATCCTTGGTACTGAGCTGTAGTACCTGCCCCGTTTTATTGTGATGCATATTATGTAGAAATACTATCATAGTAGGGGTTTAATAAAGTTCGGGGAAGTAACAACGCCGAAGAAGTGTAGACAAGAATTATATATAATATTATAGAAGTACGGTCCGTTACATTTAGATAGCAATGGTAGCTACTAGATTGTATTTAAAAACGGATACAGAAAACGCTCAAGCGAATATAATGTGACTATGAACCGTTATAACAAATTGCCACATTTTAATCTCACTTGGTCAGAATACGTTTGTTACGTACATTGCCGAGAGCAAAAGTTGTGTTAAACTTAACGTAAAACGTGAATAATGACTCATAACATTTTAGTTTGTCACCGACTGAGATAATAAAGGTGTAGTTGTTTCACGGCATCACGACGGCTTGTCTGTTATTACACACAATAACCGAATAAATTCAAAGACAAAGGATCAGTAGTACGGCGCCCCTGTACAAGATACTTTGCTACCATGATAATGTTGATTTATTTGCAACCGAGTCTTGTTAGTGTCAAGTTGTTTAGTCGAAATTATTTCTGAAATTCGAATATTAATTGTAAAATTTAGCTGATATGAATTGTGCTGCTTGTTTGCGATATTTAATATGCAAAGACTCCGTTATACAGGCGTAGAATTATATTAGATTACATTGAATTTTTTTTACTTGTGTTTTACTCACATTGCAGAAGTAACAGTATGTTTTCGTAATCTCAAATACTCAAAAGAATTTACTATAATTCTAGAAAACTTAAGCTACATTCTGTTTAAAATGACTTATGTAGTAACAATATGTACACCACGCGAAATTGCAATACAAATAGCGATATGTGATGTGTGGCGATAAACATACGTGCTTAGATATTCGCAGTTCAACTATTGACATCGAAGATTAAAAAAATATATATATTTTGAACAACATTTATTTGTTCCATTTGTTTGCACAAAGACGTCAACTGCAAACATTTTTTGTTAAATTTATTTATCAGTCGCGTCATTTTTTAAATATAACAGCTGATCAAACTCATACACAGCCCCAGTTTACTTTATCTGAGAGCGATTCACAACTTAACACCTCAAGGGTTTTTCTACACGATGATACCATGACTTATATTTAGTAAGACGATATTCAAAACGGAAGTTTTATCTCCCCCCAGTGCGATTTATGTAACATCAAGACGTTTGAGAAATGTTGAGATATTTCAATAAATCACAAATGCGTTTCGGATTTCAAAGTGTCTCAGTGTAACACCCCCGGGGTTGTTAGTTTTTTGTAGGGGCCGAAAACTAAGGGAGGCAAGAATTTTAATCTGGAAGGCTCATTTTTAATCACGTCTCGCAAAGGGACCTGTTGTATACAGAACTAGATTTATAATGCGAGATACTGAAGGAAATAATACAATTTGTTTAGAAACAAACATCTTGACAGTATCGAGTTACCAGTAATAAGAAAAAAGTTGTATAACGCTTACAGCTGAGTGAATATATATGTACTTGCAAGTGGAATGTACCTATAATTCATACCAGGATGTAGTTAAGTCAGTCGCTCTCTCCTCCTCGGTACAACAACTCGGTTAAGCAACGGGAACGTCATGGACTCCGTAATCCGTGTACTTCGGTGTTATTAAAAACCAAAAGCTATAGGCGAGCACGTTTTATATCAGAGCGGGGTTAGAGACGGCGGAATGAAAAAAAGAGCATAGAGAATTTCAATAGCGACAGAACTCGGTGTGTTTGCGAATGGGATTAATATTTTTTCCAAAGATTTTTTCCAACTATTATTTGTGATTGGATTCTGGAATGTTTTGAAAATTGTTCCCGGAAATACAATCAAAAATAGTAGCGGTAATAGCTGTTCTTTAACCAAACGTAAACTATAAATTTGTGATCTAATCGTATTTTGAATATAATTTATCACGGACATTACAGCATAGCCAGAGTTGTATGGGGATTTATTGCATTTAAAACTTAAGTTGAAACAAAAACTTGTTTAAAAAAGTTTTAACGCTCAAAGCCCTGATAAGTTAACGCAAATAAGTTAAGGCTGCTTTCTAACGTGTTCAACTTCACATTGTTGAAGAATTAGACTGTGGGTGAAGATTGATAAACGATAGCGAAGCGTGGGCGCTCTGAGAGCCAACTCTGACCGACCACTTTCTTAATGTAATTAAAATATATGTCTAACACCCCAATATATGAAATTTTCTTGTATTACGCTATCTTTGAGTATATTCATGGTGTAACAAATGGTATCACAAAAAGTGTAACCTTGAAAATAAGATCGATAAGGGTTACTTCATCGTCATCATCATCATATTATGATGAAGGGTTACTTATTAATAATAAAATATATTAAGTCTAATTAGTCTTTAATTCCTTCCTATTTTTGATTAATAAGTATATAATATATTTATAATTCGCTGACTATGTACGTAATTTATGTGAAGTCTTAATACAATTGGTAAAACGTGGGACATTCCTCTGTCTATCTCTACGGTAAGGTTTTTTTTAAGCTTTTGAACCATAATAACATGTGTAATATTGCAAAAATCTGAAGTAAACATTTCGTTGATGAAATAAATAAATAAATGAAATAAATATAGCACCCGAATTATTTTAATTTAAAATAGTAAACAAAATTGAATTACTTCCATCCTATTTTGGAAAAGAGAATATACAGACAGTGATCGCTATTGTCGAGGCAAATTATGACGAAACCTATTATTGACGATGGTTAATATTTATGAACACGATAAACTCACTGTTTCTAACAAATAACTTTTTGGCATTAGAAACTCAATTATCTTACTCGTATGTACTGTAACAAAGTATCTGGTGCCTGTATCGAATGTATACACGCGTTTATAATTTTTTATTGTCTCTGTTATTCCACTGTTTTCCAATAAACGATGTTTTGATATTGGGTATTAAATATTTTCATATCTATGTAAAAGAAAAATGATGGCAATCTAAATTTTGTAATCGAAAAATATACTATAGTTTTTAGTCGTACCGTGAATGGTGTGTCCGAGTTAGCTTCAAGCGTCAACAACAAAGCCTTGTTTAAACATTTGTCTTGCTCATAGATAACTCAGAATTGCCACCTATCCAAACATTATTATGGTGTTAAGTCGTAGACGGAAATTTGCATGAATGTTGTCCGTACGTGTATTTCGTATACGATAAATTTTAGTATAATCCGTTATAGCATTTAAGAAGAACATGTGAATTGAAATTGAAATGTGAACATGTGAACTGAACTTGAAATGTGAACATGTGAACCGAATCTGAAATATGAACATGTAAACTGAATTTGAAATGTGAACATGTGTGAATTAAAAAAAGCAATATCTGAACAACAGGTAAACCTGTCCTACTTCCCTACAAAGTTTAACTTTTGAAATACGTGTAGAAATAAAGTCAAGATAATCTCAGTTCATTCTTGTATAAATTGACGTTGATGTGGTTTTGTTATTAATTTTCATAACCAATTTTCAATGTCCCACGCTTCCGATTCACACAGTTTACATCATGTATGTTGTAATTTTAAACAAGTTTCTGTCCCCAAAATCTATAATGTACTAACATTTCTATAAATCTTGTCACAAAACTATAGTATGGTATACTATGGTATAAAGTCAGCGCACCGGAACCCCGCATCAAATAACTCATAAGTCCACTACAGAATTCGAATTTCGAAAATTAAAAATCCCCACGTCTTTTCGCCGTGACTGCGCTGTGCTTCGTGGATGTAATGAATACCTGTCAGGCGCGCGTGTGGGCGCTCCACGGGCCTAAGTCGAAGGCAAACATTTACCCTTCGCTCAACAGTAATTGTTTAAAATTGAGCCTAACTGTGTGGGCTTCGCCTGTTGCCCGTCCATCCACTCGACTCTTGCTTTGTTTAATATCTACGATAAGCACCACTAAATGATGCTGAATAAGTCGTCCGAGCAAAGATATGCAGTCGCCCATTTTACTATGATGTCAGCCCATGGTCTGACTTCTAAACTACATTGATGATGTTATCGGTGGATTGAGATTACTTTTGTCGGGAGAAAGAACGTAATGCTGGGTAATCAGTTAAGATTACACATTATACAATTATTTTCAAATACAAAAATGTGAAATTGCTAAAGAAGTAAAATAGATATCAAAATCTCATTAATTTTAAGTACGTCAAGTGATTAGTCGACAGGTGGAGAAGAAATAAATTTTTAAGTAGGTGATTCCATTTTTAATAACGCTAAGTTAGCGAAGTTTAATATTAAACGTTATTGCGTAAGTTTTCGAAGCTAAGTAATACCAAACGTTTACTTAACCTTTATTATCCGTAAAGGAATAGGTTATTTGGAAGTTTTAGTGAGTCGTTTTAAATATTAGGCATTTTTTTTATTCGGTGAGCATTTTTCATATCCAATTCAATAAAACTTACAGCAATGTTATAGTATTTATTTTTTTAATTAAAGAACTTCAATTTTATCACTAACATCTTTTTTATTAGTATGGAATATGTCTGTAAGTCGTTTGAACTCTGCCAGGAATACATCCCTAACTGTAAGATCTTATATGGCTTTCATTGATACATTATTGAATCCAAATTGATTTAACGCCGACAGACTAAAACCGAGAGAACTAATTTTAGTTTTATACTGCAATAGTTTCTTAACAGTAGAGCTCGAAAATCTGATCACATTTCGTATCCGCGACTGTGAATTGATATCGGTTCTGAACTTTCTCACGGAGCTCATACAAGTAGCTTTGTTCAATTTACACTTTTGTTTCAATAACTATCCAATGTTACTGTAAAACCGGCGCGCGTATATGAACAGGGTGAAGAATGTGGCAGAAGCACTGCTTCAGCGGGTCATGTTTGTAACGGTAAAATTATTTGACATTAGCTGCTTAGGAAATATATACATATTTTCCAACATATTTACAATATATTGACTGGGACAGAAAGCCATTAGGCATTAAGTACGCCCTTGTATCCCTTAGTTTAAGGTGCTACAAAAGTTTAAATAAATAAATAAAATCCTTGTGGCATAGTCCAGAGTATTGTGGCATAGTAGTTTGACAAGTATATACTCATATATTATGTACATAAGTAAAATGGAATCTATTCATTCAATTAAGCCTACGACACGAATTACCGAACGAGATTCGATAAATAGGGATATTGGCATCGTAATGGAATTAATGGGACGTTGTAAATTAAAACGTCGAACCTGCTAATTCAGCCCTCGGATTTCGTATAAAATAATAGGCGTTCTCGCCTAATTCGCTACTAAATTAGGGTATTTGCGAGTAGTGGCACCGCTGTCCATTGACGTAAGCGAGCTGATTTATCGCGAGCTGTTAACGGGTTAATAGCACTGTCGATAAACCATTGCATGCTTTGAGGATTAATTCTGAATTTTCAAATTGGTTACCGTTCTGAAAGTGTATGATGACTGTGATTTTTTATTATTGTATCATTACACTATGTCCCTTATTGGGTACGTACATTCGCCGCACACACAAGTTGCACAAGGTCACGGTCGCATTTGAAGTAATAAGATTATCGTATGATATTTGTGACTGAACATTTGTACTAACTTTTATCATGTGAATACTTTTGTAACCAAACCAGTAGTACTGACAAATGGCAGCTGCCGCACATGAACATCTGCAAGTGGTTTCGAACCGGACAAGGTAAAACTTTTAATATCGGTTGGTCAAGATAGTATTATTTTTCAATAAGATTATTCGCTAGCCACGATTACTGGGCAATAGGATTGTACAGACAGGACCGTTCCGAAACTTTAGCCCAGTTAGTATAACTTAGTATGAATGCTGATAATATTAGTCATTTTCCGTCCTATTTGATGTTATCACAGACAAGTTCCTACTCTTGAGGACTATACTGAATAGTCCTTTAAACATATACAAATAGATTACCTACAGTCTCCAGATCGTACTGCAAATTTTATTGACCTCACATGTAAAACCTTTGCCAGTTTCATACCTTGCAAAATTTGCAACTTTGAAAGTTTTATACACTGAATATTTTATACGGTACTGCATCCAAGATATGTCTAAATAATGAGATAAATTAGATTTTCTAAGTGCAAAGCCTGGTAGGGCTTAATTTTGCCGTAACGCCCAAATAGAGCAAGGGTTGAAGCCAATATTTATACCTAATCGAAAAGTTAATGATCACAGTCTTGTAAAACTGAAAAGTATTTTCTTGATTGGAACGAAAAACAAACACGACCAGGGGCTGGAATCACAAAAGATTATTGTTCGTGCCACGTCGAACGTATCGGACCGAACGGCGACGTACGTGAACTTTATTAGCTTTTCAAGAAAACATTTTTCTGAACAATGGGTGTAAAATATACACAGCGAAACATGTTGTGCTGATGTGCTGAAACTAATATATTCTTACTATAAATCTGAATCGGATAATTACTGAGCGGTAGGTATGTGAACGTAGTGTGATATGTACATTAAGGTATACAATTTAATATAAATGTACGTTTATCATACTTGTATATGTATATGTATTTGAGTATTACCTTATGCCACGTTTCTCCAATACTCACGGTTGATGAAGAGATCGTTATTTTGTTAACAAAGTACACTCTCATACCCTTTAATTAAGTCATATAATACAACAATAAATAAATACATACATTTGTATCAACAAACGTATCCGTTACTTTCAATCAATTTACAAATAATCTCTTAACTTGCAATAATATATTTTATACCTATTAGCTGAAAGTTACATAGTGACTTTAAAATATAACGGTAATTACTACAATATGAAATACGAAAACATTTTCTTTTCATATGATATCCATTGTTTATGAGGCTCACGTACATACATCCGATGAAGCAGGGACAATATGTCGTGTTCACGAATCGAGTTCACGGATCGCTTCGCTGGTTGTAGTTTTATAACTAACCTATATAATATTAATATTTTCATTTAATATCTTTTGTCTTTGCCTCGTTGGTCTTTTGACTGCCTCTTGATCGAGTGCTTGCAAGCGTGACTGACGACCGGGAGGTCATGGGATTAAAAACTGGGTCGGCTAGGTGCTATTGAATATTTTTACTTAAATTTTCTAGTAGACATTGCTAGTGACTCAGAACCTGCATGTACGCCCGGTGTATGGCAACAGGCTCACCATTGTGGGACGTAAAAATAACTGGTGAAATGTCTAAGTAATGTCCTTTAGCGGATCACAGGCGTGATGTTTTGTTTTTAAGAATGTGTATCGTTAGTGTAGAATGTTCTCGGCTACCCATACTTGGCCAGCGTGGCAAACGATGGCCGTAACCTTCTTATTCTAAGAGGAGAGTCATATCCAACAGTGAAACGATAAAATCGGATTTTTTTTCTAATTTATAAACCTGTCTAACCTTAAACTTATTAGCTTTTAAAGACCTTTAATCTCTATTTGATAAATCAAGAATATATTTTTGAACAATATTGTAGTGCATGGTTTAAATTATTATCTGCATGTCTTTGATGTCTGTGTATGATGGCTCCGCTTAAACAAAGAGATAGCTAATGCCCAGTAACAAGATAATTGTGATGGGTTGTGTAATAGAAATATCTTTATTTAAAACTATATTAATTCCAAAGCGTATGTTTTTGTCTGCTCAAAATGATGGGTATAGAATTTTTTATTCAGAAATCAGACTTAGATTTATCTTATAACAACTTAATAGAGTCAGATGACTTCGAAACCACACACGTGTACGAATATAGATACGATACGATGAATATAGAAGAAAGATGTCTGGTCTGTAAGTATAGAGTCTATCTACTGTCTATGGGACCTGGCATGAGGATATAGTAATAACAATCATAATAATAATAATAATAGTCACATCATTTCGACTGTGTGTTACACATTGTTGGCGTTCGAGCAAGATGACGTCACCCGCCATAATGAATACACATTAGCGAGATTCGCAAAAAGTAATCAGCGGGGAATAGCAAATAATGGGAAACGGAATACCGCTACTGTGATTACGAACAGACAACGACAGATGGCCAACGCGGATCATACATCATACGATTCTAATTATTGTTGCGGCCGGTCCGAATCAATTTAGCCGCTCCGCGTCTGGATTTATAACTCGTTTCTATTATAAAACTGATTATCCGTCCATACGATGCATTCACTTTGTCCCTTAATGGAATATATCTCACTATTATGACGATCACAATTTCGCCAGCCTTTTGTTTTAATTTGGCGCGTCTACTCATGTAACATGTTATTGTATTGACGTGTTATGTCATACAATTAAAATGTTCGTATAAATGTTTACATGCGTTTATGGGTAAATGACGTTTGATAATGGCCACAACCAAATGTAACATAAGTACCGAATGTGTGTGCCGAAATATGTGTAGGTCTATGTTAAGCAAAGACTTCTCTGTTAAATAAAGATATCAAGATCTGAGAAAAATTCAACTTTGCTAGCGTAGACTGTATATTATCATCGATAATACAATTTATATTAATAGCAATAACAATTACATCGTTAGAGGTAATAGTTTAGTTTACATCACTTATTGGCTATAGGACAAGTAGGTGGTTATAAGAAAAGACGAAACGGCTAACTAAATTGTTGCGACACAAATTTGCCCCGCTTATTAAATAACGTGCGTAGTATTTACCTCTGCAGGAGTAATTTGGCTGGGTAAATAGTCTGGCGGTGACCTTACGGTCACAATTTGCCCTACGATGGCTCTCGGCCTTGCTTGAACTTCGCTAACATCGTTACATCGTCCCCTGCGTCCCCCGAGGCACTGAATGTCCCTACATTTGTCGGATAAGTCCACCTATAAAACTGTACCGTATTTTACAATCCGCAATTTCACTTTATAGATATGACACGATAAATCGAGACCTGCAATCTTTGGTTCATTTCTTTGTAAGACAAGTCGAGTCAGCATGAACAATCCTAGGGTCCTAAATGATGACAATGTAATACCTGCAGCTTTATTCTCCTCATTGTTTCAGATAGCTGCCGTGATTTCCATAGTTTTTACTGTATTAATATCGA
>DWMG01001681.1:0-14673 GCA_018244855.1 Elbella merops | reverse complement strand
ATTCCATATTGGGACGTAAACGTAACCGGTGAAACGTGGGAGTGTTCTGCATTCCTCTGCCTACCTCTTCGGGGATTTTAGGCGTGAAGTTACGTGAAGTTACATATATTTTTAAAACATCTTTTTTCGTAATATTCATCTGTTTATGTATCGTTTGGGTCGCGGTATTTGTCTACCACAGGATGAGGCCTCGTAAACTGCACTTCGGCGGTCTGCCTTGGATAGGCAGAGGAGTGCAGTACTCCCACTTTTTGCTAGTTATATCATATGTCCCATTGAATAAGAGATGAGCGTAATATCAAACACGGTGCATCAGGCACCGTACTACTCCTGGAAATTTCAAATTGAAAAAATCCGGTAATACTCTGCACGGTCCGGAGATCGAACCCAGGACCGTTAACAGTTGCGTTTGCAAACTAGAGTCTAGTCACTAGATCAAAAAGGCAACCAACCCAGAATATTATTAAATTCAGTTACAGGTAGAACTGGGAGTGTTGGTTTTTTTGCACTGAATTTTGTCTACTGGGTCATCTTAGCACGAGAGGTTCATTCAGTTAGTTCATCAGTATTTCATAACATAATATATCACAGAGAGTGCGCTTTATACCGGCTACGCTAATATCTCTCGGACTCAAGTTCAGGAGAGCGAATGAGACTTGTGTCTGAAATCGGAAACTTTTCGGAACTGGTCTCGAAATAGAGTAGACTAAATTTAGTCCAATTAAATATGGAAACACAAGTTTACACTGTCCTCGCTACGTAAACCCCATTTGTCATAGCACAGCGGTTCTAGGGCATTACACTCACCATCGGTGAGAGTACCTATAGCGAATAGCGATTAGGAGTTAATATGTCAAGCGATGTACAGTCATAGGAGGGAAAAAAAATCACGTCCAACATCTCGGTATCTTCAACAAGATTAAACAGTACTTCGTTTGAGGCCAACGGCTTAAAATTTATAAAGTACAGGTTAGGTGGCCTATAGAGTACTGGTCGCACCTATGAGCGGGGGCACGAAAGTAACAGTTAAGTCCACTTAGCCCGTGCAGCAACGTGCCATTCGAATCGTCAACGACCCTAAACTTATCGACCGGTTAGGGCCACTAAGCGTCTGGCCCTAACCAGTCGCATTAACAGCATCCTTCGGAGGCATTGCACGGCCGGAGGCAAGGCCGAAAACGCATTGGTAACTCCACAAATAATGCATATGTCTATAGGTGATGGTAGCCCCTTACAATCAGGTGAGGTATTAGCTTCTGTGGCGTGCTTTTGAATATAAAAAAAATAATAAGAGTTTAAAAAAACTAAAAAAACACGCTTTCATTGCTAATTGAACTAAAAACTAGAAAATAATTTTTAATGACAAAAAGTTTAATATTACAGTAGTAGAATCGAACAATCAATCATAATGAATCGCTTCAAAATAAAATTATAATAAAATGTAAGTTATTAAAATAATAAATTAATTCAAAGTAAAAAGCGTGGGGTGCTTGATATTATAAATGTTACAATCATTCTATTGGCAATGATCTATGAGAGAATAGTTATGCACCGCAGTAAAATGGTCCTAATCAGGATAATGGAATTTTATTTATTTAACTATTGCATTGTCATCGGTCCTTGAGACGTGTGCAAAGTTTCAAGTTGATCAGATATTTAAAAACCGGTTAAAATTGAGCTCAAAGATACCGTCAGATACATTCATACATACATACAATCCAAGCTAATATGAGCGTGTCAAAAATCATGGATAATCTTATGTTCAGACTCCGGCTAAATGTACATACTTATTGCTAAAACTAATTTCTGGTTTAGAGGTCAAGGTTATTCACTAATTAAACAGCTATGCTCTTATATTAAACAGTTACGGCTGTTTTTGTGGAACTATGGCAGGAAGAGGTGTCAGCCATCTTAATGCCCCCAAAACACTACTTAGATCTGTAAAGCAAATTTGTTAAACAACACGATAGTAAATAAAAAAAAATCAGTCCTCAGCGGAGAGGAGACCATGGTGACCCTACATATATACACATATAAAGATATGAACAGAGCGTATATGTACATGTGCACTGCTACACGCGACACGTAGACATCGTCTCTGTGCTCCCGCGGCCGCGCCAGCACTGCCGCGCGCTGGTCGCGTTGCCGGCTCTTGCTCATTACATCGCTTCACAAAATATCGCACCAACAGCACATACACTATACATTATTGGATAGGAGAAACCAATCTTAAATCCTCTATATTCTTAGTATTATATGAGTAGAGAGTAATAACCGAGCAGACAGCAGTATGGGTGGCCACTGTCCTCTATAGGATTTACAACAAATTTCGAAATGGGGACAGAACTGCATTATTCTTTAATAGAAGTATAAATTTTAATTAATGTTATTAACTGGTAAGAGTATTGCAGGCATAGGACTGTCGGAGGCACTGGTCCACCTAGTACACGTCAGTTTTATTGTTAATAGTCGCCAAAATTAAAGCAGTTAATCCAATACTTGTCATAAAAAATCGATAAGTAAAAAGTGTTATGCCTGATAGTCTACATACATGTACCATTCCGATGGTCGAGAATGGATGTTTAATTCGGGCTCTTCCACATGTAAATTGACATTGGAATTTAACGGAAAATATTCTAGCAGATTGGCACTGTTACTGACGTAGGAAAAGTATATATCAATAGACTACGCTGGAAAGGCTTTAACAGTATTTGTTTTAATATTCTTTGGAAGATACGAGTATAATTGCTGGAGCATATCAGCATGCGGGCTTATCAGTTTTATCGTATAGTACTTTCTCAGTACATAAAGCAATATTTTGGTTTACATAAACAATGCATGAAGCAAGCGAAGTTTTATGCCTCAAACAGATTAGACTTTGTTGACGTATTTAGAACTTGAAACTAATAGACTACCACCTCAAAATATTTTTTCCTTTTTTGAACGAAAAAAAAATATATTTAAAAAGCGTGGCAGTTTTGAAATAAGATTTTACACTGAAGATAAAACGCGTTGAAGTCTTTTCTTTTAAATCTATGTTAAATCTACGTCTACAGCATTCTATGGAATTAGTGGATACTAAATGAATGTTGTACAAACCTCATCTGTACAGTATAGATACTAAGCATATAATGCTTGCATTTATATATGTATACATATATATAAACTCAAGTGTCTGGCTGTAAATTTCAAATAGACTATTTATTGACGTTGTATAATTATTTCATGTTACAAAAATCTAAACAGTTATTTATTTTCTTTGTATGTTTGTTTACGCGTTTATTAACCAACCTTAGTTTTAGAAATGGGTGAAACTGATTTGATAGAAATTTCATAAGCGAGAAGTAGAGAACTTTTCAGAAAGTTATTTAAATGAGAATAAATGGATGTCACCAGGATGTAGTATACATATGGATAGTCAAAGTGAAAGATAACCGAGCTTTCTTATTTTCCTCTCGTTCCCGCTCGTTTTTTCGTTTATTTATTAGTTACTAGCTTTTGCTCGCGACTTCATCTCGTAAAATAGTTGCTTTGGGCAGCATTTAGAATTTTTTAGGATACTTTTTTGTTTTTCGCCGCCGCCTGCCACAATAAATAAACCCATAATAAACATAAAATGATTTGTTTGGTCTTTCATGCAAACTTTCATTTATTATGTCATCCTCTGCAGGTCGTAATTTCAAAAATATGCTAGAACAAATATTTATTTACTTCTAATTAAGTGCCTAAATACAAAGTTTCACTGTTTTATATTCGATAATCACGAACTCCATATAGACTTTGATCTCCTATTTCAACCCCTTCAATTCCTTTTTTCGAGATGAAAGGTATGTCCTTACCCAATGTCAACTTAATCTCTATACCAAACTTCTTCTAAATCGTTTCAGTCAGGTAGATTTCTAGTAGTAGTTAGTAGGCTGGATTAGTGTCCGGTTTATGGCAATAGGATCACATCCTATTCCATGGTGGGACGTAGAGCTTAATAGATGGTTCCTAAGAATGTTTGCCCTCCCCTTCGGAAAATGAAGAAAAAAACAAATTTACTCTCATAATTTTTTATACCACCCCAAAAGGAGTACTGCTGCTGCAAGGTACATCTTAATATATATAACTAGGCTATATGTGTGTTTGTTACCTAACCCCTCCTAATCGGCTGAACCGATTTGAATGAAATTTGTGTGTATATTTCGATGGGTTCCTGGAAGGTTAGAAAATACATTTGGAACCGGTAAGTGGCGCTGATGTCATTATGTCACCGATGTTCTCCAAATAACAGTGGGTCTCTGCAAAGATTGAATCGACAAATGGATCCACTAGGTGATGCTGCAGTCGGTGAGATATCCAAATATAAAGAGTCAACCATATATTTTACTATTAAATGTTTCGTGAGTGTTTATACACATGATTATAAATGTACCGGCTTAACTCACGTACGTTTTTCGGGGTGGCCCGACTAGTCAACCATATATTCGTTAGAAATAATTATGGAACAGCAAAATTTAAGCAATTTAAATGTTAAATTTAAAATTTTATATATGTATGTATTGAATGTGGCGTTGCTTTTCCGAGCAGGATGACGTCCGCCGGACCCCCAGTATGTAAACAGATTAATAATAAGTGTAGGACGCCCTCCGGTCCGGTGCGATGGCGATCTGCGAAAGGCTGCATGCAACAAACCGAGGAGAAGGCCTGATGGCGCTCATTAGAGGGGGCCTATGTTCAGCACTGGACTCATATAGGCCTAGTGCCTTATTTACTTACTTAGTTGTTTGTTCGATCTTACCTTAGATAACTATTTGAGTTAGGGGCACTATTATTCACTCCGTATCTGGTTGTAAAATTATTTGGGTACCTGTTCGTAATTTATCGGTGGTCTTGTCACTGTTATATATACAAGCTTTCTTTGTTGACATTTAAGGGCTGTGTGCATAGTGCCCAAAATTATGTTATAAATAAAAATCGTAAAGTCCCCTTTGTTACCGGATAGTATCAGTGTAAAACTTTTTTTATAATAAAAAAAATTAGAAAGTTGGAGATTTTCGTATCACCAAAAAACTGACAGAGTTCAGGGCTCGCGGGAATAGTTACCTCTGTTGCATTTATCTGCTGTTAATCAGCAGCATTTATCTGTAGCGGTACGAGGAAAAATTGAAACATACATCTACATCGCAATAATAGATAGCTATGCATCTGAGACGCAGATCAAAAAGGGCTTAAGACACATTTCCGCCCCTGCCGATACTCACTTCTCACGCCTATTCTCACTCTCGTGCCGTGTGCGTGATGTAACAAACTATTGTCTGAGCGATGACCGGAGTACACACGAAGTTAATCAATAAAGGATATTAATGGCCTTGGAAGCTTCCATCGCGCGAACGACCTCACGGCGATCAGACGCGCGGCTACTGGTCGCCAGCACCCGGCAGCCGCCTGCTTGCGGATTTTATAAAAGAAAGTGAAGCGCTGCAGCCATGTTAACCATTGGTCACTCGGGCGAAACAACCCCCTTTTAATTTAACAAAGGGTCACATTCACCAATGGAAAGCGGCTTTCACCCTTCATCGATACTCTCAGATAGGGGTGCAATCGGAACGACTCATTGATTTATCCGTCGCGGGGGGTTGCAAGTTTGACATTTTTTTAACAAGGCATTGTTCGACCGAGTAGCCTGATTCAATGAAAATCGTTAGAATATAACACAAATGGCCTTTTGATCCAGTGGCTGGCGCACCTGACTACTGAGCTGGGGGTCGTCGGTTTGAATCGCACCCATGATGTAGATACATATGGGCATTAGTATACAAAGCAAGTATTTATTCTGTTTAAGTTTAAAATTATCTGCTAAAGTACGTTTTTAAAAATGTCCATAGTACTTTCCCTGCCTCACTTGGAACAAGATGGCCGTCTGTGAGATGTGTGATTCTAATATTATACAAGGCGGATCAATTAAGTCGTAATCAATCGAGAAGTGAAGGTCAGGATGAGATGGTATCCATTAAAGCTCGCGAGTTCCAAGCAGCATACTGTTGCTGGCCGATATTATATAATTGCGAATCTACATACTTTAATAATCACCTCAAAGAGCCGAGCAACAAGACAGAACATGTTACAAAACCAAAAGGCTCCGATGAACGTGTACCAACAGGTAGAGTTCCGAACAGACGGCTTAATTATATTTGTAACGGACATTTGCTTCCTTTTAGCTCATGAATCATTGCCAAGTGAACCTACTAGATCATTAGTAAACTGAGAATAAACGTGTTTATCTGCTGGTGTTATATAATCGTTAAGAAGTTTGTCTGGTGACCTTGACCATAGATAGCATATCTGGAGTACTACTATATGGTAAAACACATGATGATGCTGGATAGTGTACGAGAGATACTTCACGCAAATTTCGTTTGTGAACAAAAGTTCTCTGCGTGCTGGAAGAGGTGGTACATACATACATAGTATATACATATATACATGCATTTGCGCCGCCGCGCGGTTACGTTATTTCACTTTATAATAAAGGTATACGCAAACTGGCTGGCAGCGGTTGGAGTAAAATAGCTGTGGATCGAGCTCAGTGACGTGCTTTTGGAGAGCCATTTCCTTGTTCAGCAGTGAATGAGAGCGAGCTGATTGGGCTGAGGATAATAATAGGTATCGCTACTAGCAATAATCCACCAGCGTTCCCTTGCCGCAGCAGTGGATCCTAGGGAGTGAGTAGCACAGAGTCATGGAACAGTCCTTAGAACGACTTACCGGAAGCAACGAAAGTAAACTCAGGACACATTTTAAATGTGGTACTTCTATAATCGACTGCTCGTTGGCTGAGTGGTTGCAAGCGAAACTAATGATCGAGAGATCTTGGGTTCGTAACTGATGAAGCGCGTAAGTGTACTATACTCCTCTGCCTAATTTTTCAGAGATATAGGAATTATGTTACGTTGTTACTCCTGTAATTTTGAAACGCATAGCTCTATTAATATGTACACTCAACCTGATATGACCAAATAACTCATATTACTGGTTAATAGGGGAGTCAGAAATCTCCGAAATCGGGCTGTGGGTATCAATTCATGTGTTTAAAGATATTTGGCACTCGGTGTTCTCTACCTGACCTACCTGACCTGTGACGAACTTGACGTGACTATATAATATTATTAATAGACGAATTACAATACCTATTAAAGCGAATGGTGACGCTTCTTATGTCGGTAACGTGTCATTTTTATATAACACATATTTGTTTATAGGTAACATAATGCAACGATGAACGTGCAATAAGAGTATCAATTGAACAGATTTCACAGCTTCAGTGATAAAACACAACTGACAAATTACCTTAGTGTTTATTTCTTTTGCTTAAAAGTAAAACTTCACATAATACTTATGCGTAATGACGAATAAATCTGTACGATATGCCTCTCCCAAAACCCAGGCGATACAGTAACATGCGTAAATGATTATGAAATATTACCTTGTAATCTCGCAATCCTGGATTAACATGGACTACGCGTTATCTCTACTAAAATTTTGCAAATATAAAATTGGAAGAAATTACATCCAGTACACAGTCCGCTCCAGCTCAATAGCAGTGGAACTTTTAAGAGCCGAGAGAAAAGCATCTCAAAGGCGATCGTTCAAACTTCCTCGACACCGTGACAACGTACTGAACAATTATAACACGTCGCGCCGTCCATTGTCGACCTTGCGCCGGGGACATAAGAGCGATAAGTTTGCACAGTGTTGAATCACAGTTCAGTGCAAAAACGCACGGTCGACGAACTTAGCGAGGCGGTGTGCCCGCTGTGTGTGTGCGCGCGACACCCGCGTGTATGCACGCGGCGCGTCGCGCCTGTGTGAGTACAGACGAGTCGCGATAGCGCGCCCGTGTGTGCGGGTACAGGGTGTTGCGTTTGAGGATACGAAGTTGATTTCTGTAACTGATTTTGTATCATTATATTTTATTCGACTCCTGATTTTGATAAAGAATAGTTATTCGGTAGTTTATAAAACAGAGAATGTTACACATATGATTGAATATTATTCCCATTTGACTTTAGTTTTAACGTATTTTAATGAGTACCGTAAAAGTAATAACATGCCACTATTTGAGACAGAACAATAATTTTCTAAAACCGCGTGGTGCTCGTAAGGATTTAATATTTTATTTAAAGTAATGAAGGATAATCTATACTCATATCTATATCATTTGTCTTTTGTCACCAATTTTTTCAAAATTTGTTGTCACTGATGTACCTATTTCTGCCATGTCTCGTTTGTTATTGAATTCATTCATATTTTGGTCCGAAGGTTGTGATTACAAGGCAGTAGGTGTGTGGAGGCGACCATCTTTGTCCTTAGGAGGAGCTACTCATCTTTGATTAATTTAAAAAAGAACGGACGTTAACTAATACTAATATCGCTCATACTAACATTTACCAACCGATTTAATGTATAAAAAAATATATTTATGTATAAGTACTCAAAATCAATGTTCGTTCCTGTTACTACTTAATAGTATCGAATAATCTTGTGAACTAACCACATTAAGCCACCTGAGTGACGACGACGAGTGACACGAATCACACAATTAGCTTGTGAAAATATTTAAGAAATAAGGAGTTTAGCTGCACTCGACGGCTGCTAGCTCATCGCTACAATCTGAAACTAAAGCAAAAATGTAATTAATAGAATACAACAAATACTCAACCTATTAGAAGGGTTGATATGTATATGATAAAAATATCGTTTTACATTTACTTTAATTTAATTACTTTAATTACAAAAGAATATTGGGAAGTACTACTACATTTATAAAATGTTCCCGTACCTGCAGGAAAAACTGAGGGAATATCCTTCAGCTGTTGGACGTCCACTGTTAGACATATGCTTCCGAGCCTGTGCCCCCTAGCTCCTGAAATCCAGCTATACCCTGCAGTCCTTTTTGGATTGTCAAACCCAAAAACAAGTTCTAGAGCCAGTTGAGGATTTATGAATATTCTTAAAATGACGTGAAGGCATTAATTATACAATAAATTCGTTAGAAATATACGACTAGGCGACGCAGTCACTCGTGCATGGAGCTCGCTGCGTCTGTTTGAATGGTCACCGCCGGCGCCGAGACGATGCACAAAGCATCGCTTGATACTAATTGATTACTAATTGATTCTCTAGAAGCGATGTGAACTACGTTTGGACATTGTGAGATACCTACTACTATTCAGCTCTAATGATAACTACTGGGTTTATTTAGAATCGACTTATTAATTAACGAACCGCTTGGCATTTTAGTATCCGGTTTATATACATAGCGTTACGGGTTCTACAAAACTAACGATGAGTTTCTTGTTTCAAATGAGATCTGTCCATTTGTTTTTCTCTCTACGTACGCATTTCCAATCCAAGACTCAGAGATTCCTAGTAAGTTCTAAAAAGAGCAGATATTTTCTCCATTTGTAATTCTTTTGAAGATATTTTCTCCATTTGTAACCAATACATATATTATCATGTTTCAAGTTGAAGATTATCGTTCTCGTGCAAGATAAAGAAACTTTATCTCGCACGAGTATATCGTATACACATCAGCACCAGATGTCAACATCTCAACATCTTCCGCGGACACTGCCCTATGATCGAAACACGACCCTTACGTCCGTGTCTCGCGTCTCTCTACCACATTAATTAATTAGCATAAATAATTTACACCAATGGCTTCAAACCATGAAGTTCTTAGTTTTTAACAGTACAAAGGGCTCTGTTCACCTGAGAACCCTGGCAGAGGTTGGTCGAGATGTGTCACATCTAGGACTCGCTATGCAAAGACAAAACGAAGTCTGAATTGTGAAGGTTATTAAAGTACTATATACATATCATCATCATCAGCCTACTCCCATCCACCGCTCGGCATAGGCCTCTCCGATAACACGTCAGTGAGATCGATCTTCAATACATATACTGTCAACTACATATTACTCCAGACTAACGACTGCAAAAGTCGTTAGGACCAATAATAAAATTGGTCACCCTACCACTCTGCTTTGCAGAATCCTGAATTCAAAATCCAGAAATCCAAATAATATAAGTATTTAAACATCACAGAGAGTTCTAAAAGGAGCCGTATAATTAAGAAACAATATTTAATTACACTCGCAGCTTGCGTGTATTAATACAGAAGGGGGATCTAATATAAAAAAAGGGAAGGAGACCCGTGTTGTAATAGTGGAATGATAAAAAGGTCAGAACGGACTCTTATCTCCATCCGTCAAATGTAACTCACTCCTACGATTTTTTGGATCATTTAAAACCATCACGTATTCTGATATACTCCAGTGACCACACGACTTTTTGTGTACGGTGAGTTTAATTATTTCTGATATCCTAATTCAAAATCCATTATATTTTTTATCAGCTGTTAATGTCCTCACTACTCTTCGTTTGAGATGACATGACCCGGTGTAATGTTTGTGCGTATATGTATAAATATTATTATTAATTTAAAAGGAACATAATATGCCAAAGGGCAAAACTGAGTCGAATTGTATTGTGAGTTAAATCCGGGAGGTGTATTATTGCGACAGCGAGAATTAAATAAATCAACTTGTATATGTGGTGTGTGTGTGCGTGCGCGCGTGGCCACACGCGCGGCGCTGTGTGCGCCGTCTGGCGGCGCGGCAGGGTTGGGATGAGGATTACCATTAAACATTATTATTAATATTACTATTTTTTAAGCTTTTGTGTAACAACTGCCACAGAAATGTAAACGTTTATCCACCTAATTGTATTTGTAGTTTCTCAGTACGTTTCTACAGTAATAACTGAACACGTACCCGTATCTGCCTCCCCCGTCCCCGCCCCGAGTGCTCCCATTATCTCGCAACCTACACAAGGAACCAAAATGATCTATGAGTATTCCGTCGGCCGGCAGTCGAAGCTATTGTCCATATGTGACGAAATAGAAAAATGAATAAGTTACATTTAAATTGATCATCATCATCATCAGCCTATCTCAGTCCACGGCTGGACATAGGCCACCCCCAACGAGCGCCATCGCGCCCTGTACTCGGCTTGTCGCATCCAGCATTTAAAATGGCATCAGCAAATTAATTATTCAGTACTTCTTCTCTGTGTCGCCCCGCTGACGTCGGCGAGAAGGAACTTTAATATTAAGTCCACACGTAGATCGCACACTCGTAGTCAGAACACAACATGTCTAGGGTGGAAATCGAACGTACAACTTCGGCTTAGGAGACAGGATATTGTGACCAGACTAGTAAAATATAATTTGTGTTTCTAAAACTACTATAGTCTTTACATTTGTAGAAGATGAACGAGGTCTATAGTGTTTTTTATTTTCTCTTAGAAACCTGATCATTTCAATATTGTTAAAGGGAAAGTATGTCTCTTAGTGTTATTGTCAGGTTAAAACCGGTGAATCAATTATGATATAACTTATAAAACAAATAAAATGCAGATTACTTTTGGTGAGCAACACTAAATAGAAATAAATAACGATGAACTGCGGCCGAGTGAGGGTCCGTCTGTATATGTACGAACATGTATGTGTACGTACATTGAGTTATTGTGCAACTTGCAATATACCTACAATAATAACAAGTGTAGAAATATATGAAAATGAAAAGTTGTATTTGATATGTTCCACGAAAGAGTGTTAGCGACTAGTTAGCTGCAGGCGACCGCGTTGTGACACTAGGGCTTCCCCTCGCGCAGAACTTTGGATTTCTCGACAGAATAATTCCATTATTTGTTAGCCTTTCTATTTTTGGTTTATAAGGGCAAGATCGATATCAATGTGGGACGAATTCCAATAAGGAATGCTCCAGAATGTTCCAATTAAAAGTAGATACAATGTGTATTACATTCAGCCTGTAGACGACTACCAGTAGGCGTGGTAATGAACGAATACAGAACATATGAAGTAAACATCGGTTCATATGTCCCTTGCAGTAGACAGTACACAGCCATGTACTGAACAAATATTGGCATTCGTTACATTATCGTTCAATATTTGTCTCGGATAATCAAACCTGACTCGGTGTCGCAGCGGCCAGGAGCACTGGACCAATGGTCACCAGGCTGGTCGAGCTAGTTGCTATATTAAAGCACAGTAACAATTGGACATGTATTGATATTTTTTGTTATTATATTGTAGGTGAATTTTCAATGCTCGACACGACCCTTGCGAATGTAGGTAAGGGGGCGAGGGGTGCGCCCGGTACAGTGACCTACCGAGCGCCGCCAAGTGCGAGCCGTTTTAAACGTTTCAAAAGAGAAGTATTTTATAAAAGCAGTAATTTTTTGTGGTGATAGTCTATCACTCACGGGGTCTATACTTGGGGTCCAAACTGCATAGTTCAAATCCTAGCTTGTACTTAAGACTTCAAAATTATGTCTAAGATTGAATGTCACTTGCAGTGGAGATGAAAGAGGATTTTATGAAACCTGCAAATATTAGAATTCTCTATAATGTTCGGTGAAGACTGCCAGCATGGAGTCGTTGTAGCCTTCCTCGTGGTGACGAAAAGAGACCTGTGCACACAAGTAAAACGATAAGCGGATTGGAGTCTATGATTTTTATGAATTTTACATTAATATTTTAACGTCCTATCTCACTACCTAACGTAGCTTCGTGAGTCAATTTGTTACGAGTTCAGGTCAAACTGTTCCACCGGAAAAGTGCTCTGCAAACAGATTTTAAATCGTTCCCCAAAAGAGTAGGATAGGAAACATTGTAAACTCCTTGCGATGCGGGTAAAGTTGGCATGGACCTACATAATTTGCGAGGTACGGTCAGCTACTGCTGCTGCCCTGTACGCAGCCGGGATCATCAGCTCCATATACATACATACGTCTTTAAGGTACTGGTTGTTGTACAGCTTTGTTACCAACATTCAAATATTCATTTTATCATAACATAACATGCACTTACAGGTTAAGGCTGGATTAAGACCATAGTCTGCCACGCTGGCCTAGTGCGGGTTGGTAGTCTTCACACGTCTTAGTGCAAAATAAATGTGCAGGTTTTCTCACAATACACTTATAAAACGTACCAGCCAGGATTCGAACCCAGCACACCTAGAGTGGTGGGCTAAATTCTAAGGCACTTGGCTTTCACTGCTGACTGCACGTACAATAATTAAGAAAACACATCAATCGTGCCAGTTTAAAACAAATGATCACTTTATCGACATTTCCCACGGCGCGGATGTGATGCTTAGAGTGCGACTGCAGTGTATGTGACTAAGAGCAAATACTTTCAACACGGATTTCTACTATGTACATCAAAATACGAATACTTTAAGCCGTACGTTTTCATGAAAACGAATTGTTTTAAAGATACTCGATTCATCCAATATTCGCATGTAAACCCCCCCTAATGCGTTGTGACGGCTGGGCGCACACGTCCGCAAGTTCAGCAATAAACTTGCAGGGGCTTTGTTCGAACGAACTGTGCATTAATGCCAGTTTGCATCACAGACGGAATCCTGTCTGAGAGTGCCAAGGTTCGATGCCCAGACGGAACAGGGGGCGTCCGACGTCTGTGTTCATCACATTCCAATTGGAATTTAAAATCTACTAACTTTTTTAGAAATTCAGTAATCATTCCAATGGGAAAACATTTTAAGCAGTTTTTGTGTATTATGGAGCGAATATGATATAAGCCATTGACTGTAGCTGTTCGTAACGTCCTATTTCGTATCCTTTCAGCTGCTATTGAAGCTCACCAGTGCAAATAGCACGGTTGCGCCTGTGTCTGCTCTGACCCAGCGATGCATTATTATATTCTGCGTCTAATGACTAGTGATCACTACGGCTTGGTAGTACTAGTGTAGTTACTTAGGACACTAGGAAATGTGTGGATTCTATTCTCGGCCAGCTCAATTGTAAAATAACATAAGTATTTACATCGAAATGTATAAACGTAGTATATTTGCTGCAGCGTTACCACAGCAGTTATACTACATATGTACACTGTAGCTAATTAAGCAGCAGACAGCCGCGGGCTGACCGCCTAGCGGCGTCTGAGGCTGCACACGCGCCAGTGGGCCACGGCGACCTCTTCACATGAGCTAAGCTCCAATTCGCTTGTCGTTCTTTTCATATAAAAATAACAATGCTAACCAGTGAGGCATAATAGCTATCTTTTCCTACACCTACTCTACAACAGGACGCGTCAAGAAGGACCCCGTTACGGCGCACAGACCACAGCTAGTGTTCACGTTAATATTAGTAAATAATATGTGTGTCTTCAGATCGAGGGACAGGCTGGACTCGCAAGGCTGGACGTGTATATAAATTGAATGATGAAAGTAGAAGAAACACATCAAGTCTGTGAGGATATTTCTCTCTACATACCCCTAAGGGACCTGGCGTGATGGTATAATAAGAATATTGTACTGTTATAAAAAGGAATGAGACGCAACGCAGTGTGTGCGGTGTATGCAGCGACATATAAATGCGAGTGGCGGTGCGGCCCCGCGCGCCCGGTCGTCGACCGCCGCGCAGACAATGCCGTCTGCGAGCGGCACCACGCGGCGCCGCCGCCCGGGACTGCCTTCACCAACTGCTCTGCCAATTTCCTCCTTCAACTTTTATACCATATTTCGATTCGAGGATCTGTGCTACGCGATTCCCAACCCGCATGCCCAGCGTAGAGATTAT
>DWMG01001680.1:0-14674 GCA_018244855.1 Elbella merops | reverse complement strand
ATGCCAGGCAAAGATATAGAATATAGATTGGTAGGCGGTACGAAGTTCGCCGGGTCAGCTAGTATCTTATAAATACATATTACTAATCATTACGCCAGCGCACGCATGTAAAGCATTTCGGTAGCGCTATTTCATAGCAATCGTATTACAAATATCAATATTTAAGACTATGAAACATTTGTAGCATCATTTTGGCCAGCCTATAACGTTTCTCATTACTCATCACATTAATTTATTATATTAATAACATTAAATTATACCATTACTTATATTATTTTGATTTTACTCACTTTTAGTTTCGCGTTCCAATCAAGGGGCGAAACAATTTACTATTGTTTCTTGCTCTAGGTAGATACTAGCAGTTACTCTGCTAAAATACGACATTTACCAGTACGTTGTGCTAGTTTAGAAAATTACAATAAACAAATTCGTTTTCATATGTAAAGTATAAAAATAGTTGCTAATTGCAAATGTATGGAAAATCGGCGATTAAATCCAAAACCATAATGAAAACATTAAGGCGCTGACTTGATTACCGACAGAAACAATATCTAACTGGCTTTATCTTAAGGCTCAATAGATTACATTAATCCCTATTAATGTAAGGCATGTTTACACAGTCATACCATGCGTATCATTTAACTCAAATGTACAAGACAAGTTAAACTTTGGAATGAGGAAACAGTCTGTAGGAATTTATATAATCATGATGAACGTTTTATATCATTGTAGCTCCGAGTACGTGCTTCGGCAGCGTGGTCCCTGCTAAAATCGATAACACCCCCCTCAGCCAGGTCTAGCTCGAAACTAGGTCAGGTCAATCCATTGGTACATGTCGTTTCAACGTGTGTTCGCAGATGAGATGTCAAAGGGGATTTTGCGCTGTACATATGTATTGAAATCGGTATCGAGAACTGCAGTCTCAGGGCTTCTGAATAATGGTTTCGGAACGAAACAAAAATTAAGTCGACACCGTAAAACGTAACTCGCACGAACGTATACCCAATTGTCTTATACTTTTTCATTTCCGTAACATCATTCTACTACCACGTGTAATGATATGGTTATTAATACGGGATTTCCATTTACCGCGCTTTGGTGGGGAAACCAGACACGGAATATGTTGCAGTAAAACTTCTATCCGTTGGAGTCGGCACCGGGCTGCGCTCCGGCGTATCTCCGGCACCGCCAACATTTTATTTTCTGCTGTCATATAGGTACTAAAAATGTGATTTTCGTCATCATATTCTCTACTCCTTTTGTCACTGATACTTATCTCAATTGTACGATGTCTGTCTATATACCAGTAAGTACGCGAGAATATATTAATAGATATAAATATATGTGTACCTACACTCGTATAGTATGCCACTATAAAAAGATACAGAATAAGTTGGCTATTTACTAAACGTCCTATCGTTTCCTCATCGGTTTTCCAGGTATTGAATACTGGAACTTTAATCATATTCACGAGTATATTCGAATACAGAGATTTCTTTATGATTCACATTCCTATATCGCTTTTTGATACACGCTGCACACTCAACTGCTAGGAATTTGTCTACAATTACTGTAAGTCAACAAATAAAATAAGACAAATATTTAAAATTAGTGATCATCTAAACTAATTTAAATTATGTCCCTACAGTATATTCGCTATGAGTGTCCTCAATATCATTAATCACAATACTTAACTAGTACATACTGATTACACAATCGGACAATAAATGTCGTTTATGTGCCTATGAGCTTTCATAGTATTCAAGCGTACAAGAGTTAATTGTAGAGCGCTATCTGAACAAACAGACGCTCTATATGTAGGTACATATGTACGTAGGTACGTTTGATGCGCCCGCGTGTGGTTTCGTCAGATTAACTATTACGTAGGTACGTGGCGCATCTAATTCTCAAAGGCCGGCTGAAACGTCACCACAATGTCACGCTTCTCGGCTAATCAATATCGGACATGGCTGGCCGTTACATTATTCATGCCTGTTATATTATTTTACCATATATACTTAGCCTCCACGGGATTGTGATGTAAACGGGTACTCGACTTTTTTAAAAGTGTGAAATAAATATTAAATTAAAACAGTTGCATTCTCAGTTTATTCGGACTGTTTGTTTTGCTTTTGACCTGTGTAGCTTGCAACGAGAATTTTACCCAATTTAAGACTTCAAATTTCTGAACTGCCTTGCGAACAATGCAGCTGCGCTACACGAGACGTATTTGTAGCGAAAAACCCACAAGACGAAAATTTTTAAAAAGCAGTATAAAGTTATGCCTGTACTGTGTTACTTAAATATTTAATTTTTAAAATCATGGAACCAGCCTGTGATTTCAGATATTCTTGGAAATTATAACATTGTTAAGGTAAAATACGTATATGGTTATTTATATTAAGAATTAATTACGTCTGATAAGCAATGGAATATGACTTGGCATCGGTGACAGTCATTTACAAGTAAATGATCAGCAACTTCATTCACTACTAATACATACATAAAAATTTAAATATATTACTTTTATACTAGCTTTATTTCTAAAGTTACCTTCAAAGTTACGTAAAAGTAACTTAGCCATTACTTTTACGATGGAGACAAGTATGCAAATTATGTTCTACTTCGTTACATCATTTATTTAACTGCTAGTTAACATACAGCGGAGAAAATGTAATCTATTAAAGTCCCGCTCTGGCATTTACTCCGTGCATCTGCAGACCACACTAACATGTGCATAATCTAAGTTATATATACCTACTCGTATGTTCACGTATGTCCGGTTTCATCAAACCCCCATTTCAATTATGTCCACAGTGCTAAGCAAACGGTTGTATTCTATCGTATGATTAAGGGGACAAACCGTTCCCACTGTACCATCAAAATTAATTACCCTTCAAATCAATAGCGTACCGATAGGCTCCTGCCAATGTGTTTGGAATTCAGACATCTTGGTAGTTTAGGACTTATTTATAGACTTTCCTATTTATTAATGTAGTAAGTAACATTTTTTATTTGCATTAATTATAATTTATTTAGCTACAATATAACAATTTCTCACTGCAATCGTTTCTAATATTGAAAATTTTATTTCTATTAAATTTTAATTTTACAGTATGCTACAATATACATATAGCAACTCCATTAATGCATATTTGGTATAAGCTGCTAGACAATAGATCAATAGACTACGGTCGTTCAGAAAACAGATTAGTGTAAATTCAGGAAAGTTTTATTAAAGTACAAAAATCTATGTACACACAGCCGTGTCTGAACGCCGACGAAATATTCCGATTTTAAACTCAGCCCTTTCCAATTTTCTAAGTAGTGGGTCATATCTGATAATCCGTTATGTGTGAAAACAAACGTCATCCATGGTAGCGTACGTAAACATGTCGTTAAGCTTCGAAAATATATATTTGTACGTTGAATGTAAAAGACGGTGTGACAGCGCTATCGAAAGCTCTTCGAAGCTTTTTATGCAAACGTTGTCAAATATTAAACACGTACCCTATGTACATTAGCCGCATTTCATTGCGTTAGTTCTCGTAGTGCACTATGACTTACGATATTAAACACATGGACGTAACACGCGCGGGGCCTCAGTGGTTAGTAATAGCTGTCTTGCCAAAATAATTAACTCAGCCTACAAACCAGCCGCAGTATAGAATAAAGACATGTGGAAATGATACCTCAGCACCTGCTCTACGTTGGGACCATTAGTAATTATAAATGTAGCGCAATAATTATATTAGCTTAATTAATGTTTCAACGATATTAATTAATGTCTTACTTTGGGGGGCCAGAAAATAACGTGTTTACATCCAGTGAGCAAGTGGGTTGACGTATATTATATATTTATAGTAATGAATAACCTTATTCATTTACTTTATTTCCTTATTTTATTTTTGACACTATTCTTACAACCTGAAGATTTCAATATCACGAGAAAATCTAACATCATTATCATATTGAAACTGAAACCAATCAATACACTCGCATTACAGTTACATGAAACGTGCTCACGCGAGACGTATCATGAATAAGCTGTAAAGTTTCATGAATATCCATTAAATTTTTCAGTTTATACACAGCGCTTCTAATGTTTTAGTTATGTGTGCAAAGCGTAACGCTAGTGCTCGCAAAATGGGGTTGCTTTGTATCAAACGATACTGCAACGGTAATATTGTTGGCCTCGACAAAATTGCTTTACAGTGAAAACTTGAGCGACAAAACTGCGTCGAGTACTTATAAAATATTCAATTTTCATCTCTCTGGATCAGCGTTCTAAAGAACAATGTAGTAAAAGTTGAGTAACGACTACATAGCTTACAAATTACTAAATTAAGTAATTAGAAATGTTTTTCATGAATACCCTCAAAACATCAGTTCGCTACAATTTACAGTTACACCTGGTGCATGTTACTGTATATGTTATGTACTGTAGTTGATTATTATTTTGCATATATAGAATTCAAAACTTTAAATTAAGTTTTTTTTCAATTTTTAATTTCTTACCAATGTCTAAAATGATATTAGATTTGTTCTACGTTGTTGTTGTCTCAAAATTGCATAACACTTTTGAATTACTTCCTTAATACTCAAATATTTTCTTTTCACTAATTCTAATTAATTCGTGCAATATATAATTTTATTAGGCAGTTGTTAAATATTTTATTCGTTGAAAAAAGAGCTGAAATTTCTGTGTAATGAATGCACTTATCTCATGTCCTTTATTTCATATATGTTAATACCGCAATGTTAGTGGGTATGTAACAGCGAAAATGCAAATCGGCAGACAAGCTGATGAAGTAATGTGATGTGATTAAATAAAATACGTTTCGGTGATTGACCCCAAGAGTCGTATGTGTACATCGTTATATAAGACCTTAAAAAAACTCAAGTAATCAAATTCATCCTTTATATGGGAATATAGTAGCATTGATAATAAAATGGTAAACACTCAATGCTTCCTGTACGTCGCACCGTACTTCGACGAGATAATTGCTTCTTACGCTGCGGTCTGACCAGTCTTTGGTTGATACTGCTTTTGCATTACGGAGTGTAATCTTAGTTTGAAAGTTATGCATAAGATCTAATAAAAATAGATTTTACGTTTTCTTATCGAACACTGTTTTGTTTATGTATGAATAAGTTATGGCTTAATGAAACAGTCGATTAAATAGTTGCTTGTTTAATAATTTTTTTCAATAAAATTGTAATGTCTCGACCCGTTGAATGGGTTTCAAATTTTAGTTGTGTGTGGGTTACCAAAAATATTTTAGATCGAAACAACGGCTCCACTTCGTACAACTCATCCCACGAGGAACGACGGATTTAAAATGTGATTCAAATAACTTACGCAGAATATCTTCTAGATAATTCGTCGGACGGAAATCTCGTTAGCGACCGTATATTTTATCACAAGTATTTCCAATAGGAAAACAAAGACCGGAATTTACATGCTTTGACTATGGTCACTATCTGTCTCTCACTCAGGACTGACCACAACCAGCAATACTAACCACAATTATCGTGTTGTATAGACGGACAGAATTATTATTTATTTGCAACAATCAATATAAACATCTATTAAAACACTTGTCTTAGTGCATATTCAAATGATTACAGCGAAGAGTGCTCTGCATTCTTCTGCCTACCTCTTCGGGGATTATAGGCGTGAAGTTACGCTGTCAATTTCTTTTAAGCAACTAATGTCAGTAGTTTAATTCTTGTAATATGTGACATTTACATAGAGTATTGCACATTGGATTACTCGACTTGTGAATATTTTTTTATTTAATTTACGCAACGAAACCTTATTAGGGCATAATCTCATATTCTTCGCGTAGTGCGTTAATGAAACAATTGTACTTAGTGCGTGTGAACAACAGCAAATTATATTCATTATTAAATATTGAAATATGTATATAGCATTAAAGTCTAGTATGAATCATGGTTTATGAAGCACTGCATGCGATTTGTTTTTAAGGCGTGTTTAATATCAATAATAACTAACATTTTGTCATCTTCAATGCGTTTAAAAACTTACGTTTAGTAAAACGCTGTTTTCAAACGTCGTAATAAACACATAACATGTTTATATTTTCCCCTACAGTGTTTGTAATCTTATAATGAGGAATACAAAACATTCCACAGTTTTAATGCCTCCTGTAAAATTTACTTATATGAAGTGAGCAAGTTTACGAATTGAGGTATGACGAAATAAGGTAGAATATGACACAAAATGTCACACAGGAAGTGTAACGTAACAATATCAAATATATGGAAATGGCATAGACATTTCGAAGTAATTAGACGTCAGTAGATATTACGTCAAACTAATTAGTTGGGAAGTATGAAGCTCCATGTGTTTACTGGCCGACTGATTATGTAGATAATAATTGCACCTGCCGCGGTGCCGCAATGTAAATCGACGCTAAATATTCATACCTCGGCTGCGAATAATATAAGCACACGGAACTGTTATAGGGGACACGTTCCACACGCTATCTTCATCTTCTGTTTCTCCGCATCGAGCCTCGTATTGTTGCCCTTGCGTAATAACGCAATAAATATAATTATAAAACCTAACTTAGCACTTAAACAAACATAGTCATGTTAATAATTTGTCATAACTAATACTCCCTAACTGATACTACGTACTGGTACGGACGTGTACATTACATCGTAAACACAATAAAGTCAAAAAAATAAAACTCGACCGTAACATTTTCCGCGAAAAATTCGTATAGTACAATGTAAAGTATATTATAAAGACAAACTGAACACATCAATCATTACAGAAATCGAATGAAAATTGATTTGAATAAATTCTAACGGGATATTTAAATTGAATGGAGGGAATTCTAACTTTAAATTCAAGTATAATTCGCCCCTTCAAATAAATATAGGTGTGATGTTAAAAAAAACACCTAGTATATTAAAGGTTGCGGTTTTAATTATTATTGTATCAGATTGAAATCTTATTTTAAAAGGTGTTAACCTTCTTTCCAATAAGACATTTTCTAACCAGACTAATACGTATTCCTCTAAGGAAATTTACACTCTAATAAGACTTCATCTATTTTCAGGTACATAACAGAATAGTAACTACAGAAACGTATAAAAGAATGAAGAATTAACAGGCAATTACAATATTAATAGAAATGCCAAATTAACTATATCTTTAACTGTTGTCACACGCCATGTCTTTCTGGTCCGTATACATGTATTATATTATTCACATCCATTTGTTTTTCAAATCTGTTTGCAAAATAGGTAGAAGGACAATGATCTGAAAATTTACATTTGATGATAATGTACCGATCAATTCTGATGTGACATATTTGTCACACATAAATGTTTATATAATCTAAACTTACGGTATATTAAACTTTGTCGTAAATATTTAACAGCGCGCACAAAAATTAGGCGAAATATCAAAGCCCTCAAATTGACGCACGTCTCATTGTTATCCCGTTTCTATTTGACCCCGGTTTACTATGGGCTGTTGCCTAGTGATAAACAGAAACCTATTAAAAATATATGTCAGCTAACAGTAACGAAGAAACGGATTTAGTTGTCAATAATAACTCTGGATCGGCGCACCATGTTGCCCTACGGCTTGCGTAGTCTCTCATACTTAAGTTAGAAAAATTATGATACTGCGCGTGTACCAATTGTTGTTATATTTAAATATATAAACACGATAATTAACATATTTTTAATAATAATAATAACGTTTCAAATGTATGGCACGCAATCTAGTCACGTAGTTAATGGATGAATTGATCGGTTATGGGCATCCAGCAAGCTGGTTTCGTACTTTCTTATTGTTAATGTTTAATATTTATGTACACATGTGCATTGAGCCATGCATTCGCTTTTGATAATAGGTACTGTCGAATTTAAAACCCGTAAAGATTAGTCTTTTATTTTTTAAGAGCCGAATGTTGCACTAAGCAAAGCATTTCCGAAAACTATGCTTAGCTTTTGCTACGAGAGTATCAGAAAGAAATAATAATAATATCTAAAAATTACAGTAATGCGGCTGTCACCGATATCTTAAACGTTTCAGCGATTACTTTACGAGTAATATTCCATATACATTCAAAACATATCTAATTTCCATTTATTAAAACAAATCGATCTAAATAACACAAATGATGCAAGAAGGTTCATAAAAGGATTCACAAACTGTCGGTTTTTCAGCAAACATCTATAAATGGTACCTATACACAGGATATACGTGTATTTGACATGTTCATAGTTCGCTTAAAATTGAACGTCAGCAATAATAGCCTCGACGAAAATGTTATTAGGCTGGAGCCGTACGCTGGTAGTGATTTTATCGAATGTAATTAAAATGGCGGAGGGCCGGCCACGGGATAAACGAATTTCATAGTTAAATTAGACCTGATTGAATTTGCACTTGATGAGCGTTACTCAGCACTACTTCATCAGGTCGGTACTTCATGCCTATTAAGTTCGTAATATGGTCCACATTACGAATACCGGATTACGTTTATTCGAGACACCTGAGTATTATTTTCAGTGCTACTAAACGCAGTATTCCGAAGATAAACCTTCGCGTTTACTTTACACTGCAAACAAGAGTTCGTGGGAGGTATGGTATGGTATATAAACATTTCCATTATGTATACTTATACATATATATTTTAGTCATCCAGATGTCACCACGAGTCCTAAGTCAATGGCAATAGACGTCAGTAACAAACTATTTATTTTGTACGACCAACAGATACAATTTCTCGATATACCACATGAAAAATACTTACTTTAAAGTAAAAATAAGTTCTTGCTAATGAATATTGTGAATTTATAATTAATATGTATAATAGTTATTCATGTTCATACCATCAAATACTTAATCCCTTTTTAAAAGTTTCCGCAGGAATTCGATAAATTTCAATTCTACTTGTTCCATTCTGGTCAACAGAAACACTTTAGTTAGCTGGTAAATATTGCTGCAGACAGGTTAACAAGACAGATGCTTAGAAAATCATTTAACGGAATATTCATATTCGAAATGAATGACAGAAATTGCATATCTCAAAACTGGAAAGACATCGTTATTAAGCAACATGTCTAAACAAGATTAACGATAAACGTACTTTATTTAATAATAATATAAAGTGAGGTAGTTTGTTCCAGACAAAACACATCGTATTCAGCGCTTTTATCATCTACAGTTGAATACGATTTTACTCTCAGGGCGAGAAGTTTAATGCCATACTTTTCCACGCGGGGGTTGCACGAGATGACCACCTTCAAACGCCTTACAGGTCGCTATGGAGAACTTTGAGGAGTGCAGATTTCCGTAAACTGTTTTTTATCAAAAAACAAATCATTATTTTTATTTAAAAAAACACATTACTTTACAATGTTAGAAGCGCTAATGAATTATGAAAATTCGAATCTCGAATCCCCGGAATAGCAAGCTAAAATTCAAACCACCAGACTAACAAATTAAAATTACTTTACTATGAACAACTTTAATAACTAGTCAAATGTACATGAGATCAGAACCCTATATTGATAACATCCACTCAAGTGCGAGTAGTGCACCCACATACACATAGCAGTCACAATTAAGGTCAAGGTATCAGAAGAGAGGATGGAGGCATGCGAGTCACTGGTCTCCCAGACTATGTGAGAGCGTTGCAGGATGCGTCCATTAAAGCACGACCAATTATCATGAGTGGAGCAGTCGCATACGACAGCTGCACGAGACACTTCATTGGAACTCAGATCACAGGTTCTCCAAAGTACCGCCGTACAAATAAATTACTTGTTATCAATTCAAATACTCATAGTCCTACAATTTAGGTCAAGGTATTAGTAATAAGAACGTTCCAAGTAATTGTGTCCCTCCGTCTCTCAGGCTCCGTGGAGAGCGTGGCAGGAAGAGGCCATTTAGGCGCGTCCATTTATCCCGGATCGCCTTGAGAACCATAAGCAATTATTATATGACAGAACAGTTCAAATCGGCTTCCCTTTTGCACTGCGTGGAAGAACGTCGTTAGCATCGTCTTCGTTTTAATGTAATTCGTGTTTAAAATGCACGGTTGTATCATGAGTGCTGGATATGAAAAATTGACTACAAACGTTGGCCGGATAATATAAAAAAAATTATCCAACAAATATTACAATAAAGTTATAGATCGATTTGAATATACTCAAATACATATTATAAATTTTATGCCAAAAAGTGCAGTGTACTCTGTCAAAACCACTCCAATTATACACATCGACTTTTAATTGAATAGCGGGTGCAGGGTCGTTCTTCACTCCATCCCAACGACTCTCGTGTTCCGTCCTCGTCGCACCTAATTAACCACGGACTCGTCGTCCACGGTGTTTCAATGATATGTATAAAAAAAATTCTACCATAAACATTTAACTTCATGCAAACAGTTTAATTATGCATTTTTTGTGTTTTCAAAATGATGAATTAAAACTTTCAATGTAAATTGATTACCACGAACCGCATGGTATTGAGTTGTTTTAAATATACGAATGCACTAATTGAAAACTTTAGTTTTCAAGCACTGCGGTATGGATGACGAAAAGACTTCACGTAGCTTACCAAATGCTGCCCAGTCCAGCTGAAATCTCCTATTGGCCTCCCTCTCAAAATTGTTTCTACCCAATTGCAATATCTGCTTCGCAAACGTAGTGTAGGACGCCCTCCGGCTCGGTAGGATGACGATGTGCAAAAGGCTGCAGGCAGATGCAGGATACGACAAGCCGAGGACAGGGCGCGATGGCGCTCATTGGGGGAGGCCTATGTCCAGCAGTGGACTGAGACAGGCTGATGATGATAAATGATATGACAGTAAAATGTTAAATGGTCATAAATGTTTTTGGTACATTACAATTGAACATATTATTATATGGTAGGATGAAAGCGCAGCCGTGTCGGAGGATGGAGCACGCATGTCTAGAAAAAGCCTTGCTTTGAAGAGCCCTAAATTATATATTACAATGACAGTTAAAAGCGAAGGCCCTTAACAGTTCGAAACAAGTTACATTGTTAATAAAATAGCAGTTTCGACGGAAACATTTTAAAAGGCCACCAAAGGTCCGAATATCGGCGATAACGGAAATGAATGAAGGCTCCAGTAAAAAAATGTTAATAAGAGGGTAAATTTGCAGTGTAATCGTTAATAGAAATTAAAATAAGGAGGAGAGGTAACGGTGATTGCTACAACACTAATCGTTTGACTGCCTCGTGTATGAAGTGGTTGCAAGCGAGACTGCAGGTCCTGAGTTTGATTCCCGATGGGATGATATTGGGTTTTTCTAACTTGGATTGTCTAGTAAAAGTTTCTAGTAGTGGCTCGGAGTCTGGATCTGTGCATGATGTATGGCAATAGACTCACCATCTATACTATGTTAGGTCATGAACTGGTAAAATGTGGGAGTGTACTACACTCCTCTGTCTGTCCTTTCGGAGATTACAGGCGTGATGTCAGATTTTTTTTACAGAAACTTATAAGCTAATTAAAATAATTCTTAAAGAAAGTACAGTAAAGAAATATAACTATGTCACTTATCACGAGAGCTACGTTTAAGTCTCACGGAATAGATGGTGAGCCATTGCCATACACCGGGCGCAGGTGCAGACTCCGAGTCACTACTAGAAATACTAAATTACAAAAACCCAACAGCACCCGACCCGGGATTTGAACCCAGTAACTGTTTACCCAGATTTTGTAATATCGCAGTAATCAAACCAAAAAAAACTATGTTTATCGGCTTTGATTTATTTTTCGTTTGACTTTTCCCATCTTGTGCTCATTATTTGATTAAAATCATGCTGCAACAGGGTACTTTTTTTTTGCTTCCTTTAGATGATTGCTGCGAGCATTTTTTCGGATCCAGCAAAGCCTGAGAAGCGCTGAAGGTCGATGTACGATTACTATAACAATGTATTCATTAAATATTTGCACGTGAGAGCGTACTATAACTCCTCCTCTGCCTGCCCCTTCGAGGAAATACAGGTATGAACTTATGTGTGCATAACTGGTGATGAATAAAATCTCTTTATATTTCAGCCTAACAATGATAAATCGACATATGTATATGCTGACATATTTATAATATATGTAACATCACGCCTGTAATACCCGAAGAGCAGAGTAGTATAATACACTGCCACGTTTCACCAGTTACGTTTACGTCCCATGGAATAAGTTGTGAGCTTAACGACATATACCAGGTACTTACTTATCCAGACTCCGAGTCAGATGGCGCTCATTGGGGGATCCCTATGTCCAGCAGTGGACTGAGATAAACGGATAACAATAATGATGATGGTAATACCATGCAAGAATGATTGACAAAAACAAACAATCATCTGAAGTGGTACTACCACCACCAGCGCCATTGTAAACGAAGCAAATTACAGCCATTCAACGTGTTTTTTACGTCCAGCCATTTATTTGTTCATACCTTATACATTATTAATGATCACTGATAAAAGTATTATGCACCGTTCGGGTCGGTGATTGAAAGGCATGCAGAGGAAAACTCAATCTATTGCGCACGCGTTAAGATCTATTCTCGCTTGGTACATATCTATAAACGATTCCTCAATATTTCTTGCCACCTTTATGTCACGACTATCGTCTGTTGCAGACGATTTTGTAACAAAAAGTTGCGATGGTGTTTTTAAATGTTCTCATGTTAATGGTTCTGTGCCCTGTGGGAGCAGCAGATCAGCCCAGGATTCATTAGAAGCTTTTCAGGCGAAATATTTTTTCACTCTATACTAAAAAGCTCCAAGTTAGGGCACGAAGGGACGAAAGACAGCCGATTATTAATAACATACTCAGTTTCGTGTTAACCGAAACACTGACTCTATTATCCCTTTTGCTGCACATATAATATTCGTATATTGATGTATGGCAATAGGCTCACCACCTATTCCACGGGACGCAAACGTAACTCGTGAAACGTGGGAGTGTACTACACTCCTCTATCTCTCCGGAAATTACAGGCGTGATGTTACGTTTTACGTTAATAAATAAATGATAAATATAAAATCATTTTTTATCACTGCAAGGAGCTATCCAACTGAAGATCTAGAGGTCAATTGACGAAAAACGCATTAGGACTTTAAGAACTAAACTGAAACGTCTGCTTCAGTATAGGTTCGCACAAAAATGGATATAATAAATAACAACGAAAAACACATTGCTATTTAACGGCAGAAATAAAAAGCACTCGTATTATTTGGAATTATAACTCACATCATCATCAGCCTCAATTCCCTGCTGGACATACGCCTTGCCAAAGACGGATTTGTTGCTAATTTCCACGCGGGCGTAAGGGTTGGGATATGCGGGATTTTAACCCTAAATGTAGGTGTGTGAAACACATTGTGTGAATACAAGTGAACAGGCTAGTAAGCGAGCAAACAATGGTAACAAGTGGCGACTGCAGCCCAAACACATCTGCATTAGACAACGAGAAGGATTGGAATAGGGCTGTTAATATCGGTTAATAAGACTGTTAAGATTCAACTAAGTTGGTCTGTTTACGGGGCTAGCAGCGGTTGGATTCGAAGAGCTGAAGATCGAGTTAAGTGGCGTGCTATTGGAGAGGTCTATGTCCAGCAGTGGACGGGAGTAGGCTGATGAAGATGATGAATGAAGATTCAACTTTTTGATTGATATGAGTTAAAGCCCCACACTGGCTAATTTCGGAATGACATGACTTCGCACGCTTTAGAACATATTATCTACTAGAGACAATAATTCTGACGAGAAGTGTCCAACAGTGTATCGCAAAGAATAATAATGATTATGGTGATGGAGACGATGCTTATTGTGAAGATAACGGTAATGACTATGATTATGATGTAAATACTCAATTATGCCTCTAACCTGACAGTTATATTAAATCATATTCCAAATGTACCAATAACCTATTTTACATATTCATCACGAACCCCAATTCTCACTGACCGTCTATAAAACCACTAAAAACAAGAGAAGTCGGTGGCACAAACAATAAACCATAGATAACATATCATTTCCAGATACAACTGTACTGTTATACGGCGACGGGAAACGTATTTAAAAACATGATTTTTTTGTACGGAAACGGAAGGAAATCGATTGCTAAGATAATTATCAAAGCGCCAAGATAATTTAAAATATAATAACAGGATAAACGTGCTATGTCACGATTTTTATTTTCTACTTTATATGATAAACGTGTATTTTAGGTTCTCTCACGAGTCTTCGCCTTTCAACGTTGCTTGTAATACTCGTATGTCTAAAAATGAATATATCCAGTAAATAAAGGTGTCATTTTCAAAGGGTACTCAGAAAACTAAATGCATTAAATACCAGTTTCTATAAATTTATAATTTACTAACATAAGATGTTTTGAATTCTTAATGAAGCTTCCAGAATATGCTGCGACTTAATAAGTCTTAGAACACTTTCGAAATTCCATAGTCAATATAGTATTAGATACAATGTTGGAATATTCTGGAAGCTTCGTTGCCTTAAAACTCGATGCGAAGTTCACTAAAACAAAACGAGAGATAAGATTAGGAGAAGATATTATTATAGTGTTGGACACGAATATGTCTTTATCGGAGTTCCAAATAGTGAATATCATGGACACACACATG
>DWMG01001679.1:0-14674 GCA_018244855.1 Elbella merops | reverse complement strand
TGTATTGTATGTATATATATATATATATATATATATATAATTGACTGAATATGAATATAATTGACCACGAGGACATATCATACCTGTGTCAGAAACTAAAAAGACTATCGTGTCATTCTATATGTCAATAAAATAGAGATTTCCTACCTAGATAAATATGTATATCTCTATGTGGTATTATGAAAATATATCCGGTGATCAAAAACACAGGTCGCCATTCTACCAGATGGTCTGACGACTTGAAAAAGAGAGCGGAGAGCTGGATTCGGAACAGGATGCCCAGGATATGAAATCGACAGAATCCAAAAAGATAGTACATAATTATGAAGATAATACATAATTATGATAAAAAAGTATGTACGTTACCACCCTGGAACACTTTTATAATATTTCCAATTGCATATTCATGAACACTTTGCCTATAAAAAAAAATTATTATCGCAGGCTCCATTCATCAAAACTAAATTAGAAATTAGTACTAAACAAAATCTCTTATGTCTAGCAGTCCACAACTTTACGGAATACAAAGGGTGTTTCGCCTCATATAGTAGTTTCGTTCCCGCAACTGGATCCTCGTAAACCAGTTGTTAAAAGCCTTCTCTTAGTTATTCTGGAATGAAAGCGAACTCTGCTTAGTGCTGAGAAAACTGACAAAGCTTTATGAGCATCGAACTAGCTCTCTCAGTTTTGAATGTGGGCAGAACAGCTTCTATTATATTATCACTATGTAGGAACGTAGGATTTATATGCACTTGTATATGTATGTGTATTTATGTATATGTATGTATGTATATGTAGGTATGTATATGTAGGTATGTATGTATATGTATGTATGTATATGTATGTATGTATATGTATGTATGAATATGTATGTATGTATTTGTATGCATCTATATGATTGTATGTATATATGTATATGTTTAATATTATAAAATAAGGTGAGAAGTTTGTGAGTTTGTACGTTGACGACAATCTTCGAAACTAGTAAGCCTATTTGAAAAAAAATTCATCATTTTAAATAGTCTACATTTCTCACGAACAAAAGGTATATTATTGTGCCTATATGTACAGTATGAATTAGGCAATTTGGTGGTGATGTTTGTCAAACAAATAGGGAAAAATCGTGCACCTAAAAAGCTTCCACAGGGTACACCGAATTAACGGTTAAAATAGCACAAAATAAGGTACGTCAGATTAGATATTAAAAATATTAATAAAGATAAGTCCGCGACAGCATATGAGTATGTCTATATTTCAAGTATGCCACAGTACCGATGTTTATATGTTGTATTGTTTAAAAATAGTTATTCGCAATGCTCTCGTTACGTTACAAATATATAGTATTATCTTAATTGTTAAGCGAAAATCCCCCAGGAGATAGACAGAGGAGTGTAGTACACTTCTACGTATTATCACATCCACGTGCCCGGTGTAGGTACGGCAATATGCTCACCACCTAATCCATTGTTGGACGTAAACGTAACTGGTGAAACATGAGAGTGTTCGTGTAAAACAGTTCACAGAGGAGTGTTCCTCTGTCTACCCTTTCGGCGATTACATGCGTGACTTACGTGTAAATAATCAATGTTAAAAGATTCAACCACTTTTATAACAGCTATAACAAAAAGTTGCGTTACTATGAAACTTCTTATATTAGTTTTATATTAGGTCATTTCGGTGGCAATCGGACGGTGTTCGCAGTACTTAGCAAAAGTTTTACAAAGTGGTTGAGAGATCAGAGGACACTCCACATCGGAAACTTTCTTCTTTATCTCGTTCTTGTTATAAAAGGAATGAATTGATACCCATTGTCTCCCAGCTTTGGTACGTGGGGTATGAACTTGGGACTCGTATATATTTATCGCTATTACAATCATTTCAGAAGAATCGTTAGAAGACACACAAAAACACTGTAAATGTGTCGCAAAAAGATATGGTTCACTCAAGTTATTTCTGTTGTACATCCTGGAATCAATGAAATTAATACGTCGAAACTTGGGCTATTATGTTAATATGTTATAAATTATGTTCATTTTGGAAGAATGATAAATTATCATAGGGTCTTTGATAATTCGCCGAATGTTGATAAAGTAGACAATTAATCAAACGATTGAATATGTACAAAGCATTTAATGTAAAAAATTCAGCAACTTTATTTGATTTATAATTGACATGAATGATAAGAAGACTTGATATAGACGATATACTGGACCTAAATCCCATGAATAATGATTTGGAGGGCTGCTCTTTAATCATCAAAAATTGATAACGCTTACGCTATTCAAAAATAAATAAACACAAACAATTCGTAAATCAAATATACTCGTACAACAATTGGTTTTTATTAAACACAATAGTGTCAGTCTCCGGTAGGTGTCTATTATCTTATTAATAATTGAAAGGTGCAGTCTTCTTAAAAGGAGACAATTACAATGTAGTTTTATGAAACACTATGTGAAGAATAAATACGTGATTTAAGAGAATTTTCCAGAGAATTTATTAGTAAATTTTAATTCTAATCGAGGTTTCTGGTCGTCCCTACTGAGTTTATCACACTTCTAAGATGATAACTGTGACTCTCCCGTTTCGAAAGAGAAGATCAGCCGATTAAACACTCGAAAATTGTTTTACAGAATGAATAAAGATTAGACTACTAACATATATTGGTAGACCGCTTGAACAATGGCATCATAAGCGATCTCCATGAATAATGATAATAATATTCAGTATAGAATTTTTCTATTTAGTCTTGTATTACACAGTTTGGAAGTAAAACTATGCAGTTGGGATGTTATAACATACAGTTTGGAAATAAATTACACGTTACTTGATAAAATAAATAAAACTAATTGTGTCAGTCCAGTGATTGTCCACGCAGTACACTTCTGGTTTACATTTATTTTGCTACTAACTGTGTATAACGAAGGTGTCGTTACCTGCAGGTGCGGCCTTTTAAAGGATGCTAAATTTTTGTGCCCTTTAAGTGTGGGTACGAGCCAAGATTTTTCGTTCTACAATATTTTAAGTCCTTCCCTGAAACGTGCCCTGACGCTAATTAGGGACGCAAAAACGTTCCAAGACCTGGTACGGAGAAAACAAAAAAACGTTAATTTCGTCCATAATGCTATTATCGGGACAGGTTTCTCATTTTTAGGTATTTTCACGTACAATTCCATTTTTAACAAGCAGATTTTTGTCTTAATTTGTATCTTCTGTACGCCTCTACAACAAGAAGCTATAAGATTGACGCGTCATGTACGACAACCGGAGGACGTGCGGAACATTATTTGTTTAAGGCAACAATGAATCGTAATTGGAAGGTACCTAAATCAAAAGAGGATTGAACATAGTACTACCGAAGTGAGATGCTGAATATTAATTCTGATAGGAGACCCACGGCCAAAAACGGAACAATAAAAGTGTTAATGATGGTCAAGTCACCTGCATAGTCGCTAACAAATTGCACAAAAAATATTTGTACCTTAAAAAGTTTTTGAATCTGTCCTTGGGGCTTGCTAATTGGAGACTCAAGGATATCGTTAGGCTCGACGGAAAAACAAGAAAAAAGCACGGCTCCCAGCTTAATTGAGATAAGCCCCAGCAACAAAATTCCATACTTGTACTTTTTGGGTTCAGAGAAAGAAAAATCCCCAGCAGGAATAACTTAAAAAGTTGATTGCTATACTTTCTGCGAATGTTTCTTGTTAAGTACAATTGTATACGATCCACAGACATACGTATCTAAGTAAGCTTTAGTTTTATTTTTGTTTATTTAGATTCTACTGAAAAGCTGCTGTCTATTGATTCTAATTCTATCGCTTAGAAGAGATACTTATTTAGTTCATTATGCAGACTAATTGAAGCCAGGATTCGTGCCTCTAGATATCCCAAGTTGTGTCAAGCTTGGCAGCAGATGAAGTTATTTGGTAATAATGGGTAATTTACCCGCTATCTCCATTCCCTCGCTCCTTGGACTTGAGAGGATGTTCCACTCTAATTAAAACGCGGTGGTCTACAATGACAGATACGGGAATACGGGTACGTCGTAGAGGTTTTAAAGTGCAAAATGGTTACTCGCGCCAACAATTAAAAACAAGGGTTTACGATGATGAAATATTTTGGCAAATTGCTGTGCCCCAGTAAACAGATAATAAACATATTTATATTTTAAACGATGTGCTGATATAAGTGATTTTCACTTTATCTCATCATCATCATCAGCCTATCTTAGTCCACTGCTGGACATAGGCCTCCCCCAAAAGGAGGTTTATACCCGTAATCTCCACGCTGAGCATGCGGGTTGGAGATTTATTTATTGTGTTATAATATCTATTTTGTAGTGGAACGTTTACGTAATTGGTAAACGTGGGAGTGTACAACACCTATGTCTACCCTTTCTGGAATTACAAGCATGATGTTACATTGTATATAGTCACGGTGGACAAAAGCCTCGAGGGTTAGGCAGAGAGTACCATAGATGTAGTATAAGAAAACACTATAAGCACAGCATAGGATAACACCAGTACATTAAGAGTGAGTTATAATATCGTTAGTTTTAAGCAAATTCAAGTATTTTTTTATTCGAATACAAGATTCATTTAATGTCTGTTGAAGAAATTTCTTAATACATAATCTCCAAATCCAAAATCATCCGTCTTAGTAACTACCAGCTACAGACTTAACAGTTTTTGTGAATAACGTCTTGAAGGTCTAATAATACGGGATCTATAAATTAGTCAAATCTGTCTCCGAGAGGGATACACGGGATTAATCTATGATCTGCTGGGGATTGGAATCTTATATAACCTTTACGATAATGTTAAGATTTTTCTCTTAGACATGGTTACATTTAAAAAAAAATGGCTCGCTAAGTGCTGGCCGGTCTACGTGTATATATAAGATATCTATGTTAACAGCACTATAGTTATAACACTATAGTAAATAATATTAATAGCACTCATACAAATACTTATTAACTGGACTGATATATACATCATCATCATCATCAGCCTATTCCCGTCCACTGCTCGACATAGACCTCTCCAATGGCCCGCCACTGAGCTCGATCTTCAGCTCTTCGCATTTGATATATACATTTTAAGAGATAATTAACAAATATTGTCATTAATACTACACTTGTAATGTACTTAGTAAGATATGAATCTAGAGTGTGGTTATTCCAGATTCCTTTCAGACTGAGTATTTTATCCTCGTAGCATCACGCCCGTCATCCCCGCAGAGGTAGGCAGACGAGTGTAGTACACTCTGACGTTACCCCAGTTACGTTTAAGTCCCATTGAATACATATGTAGGTGGTGAGCCTATTGCCATACACCGGGCACAATTCCAAACTCCGAGTCACTACTAGAAATTCTAAATTAGAAATACCAATTGGACCCGGGATTTGAACCGAAGACCTCGCGATCGGCAGTCCCGCTTGCAACCACTCGACCAACGAGGCAGTCGATTTTATTTCAATCCTGTAATCCCCGAATAGGTAGGCAGAAAAGTGGGATACTAATAATAACGGCACTAATTTAAAAATATACCCTAATATTGAGTAGGTATACTATGAACTTGAAATTATTAATCCCGAAACATAATTAAACTTTAAAAGATAATAACAAGAAGAAAAAACGTAAAGGCAAACGATGGCGCGCTAAATTATTCCAACGGTTTTTCTATCTCCGTTTGAAAGATTAAAACTGGCTTCTGCCACAAATCTCCCGCCTGTTTATTTTAACTACAGATATCTGTTTACTGATTCATGACTTGATCGTCCCGGCTTCGTGAAAACGATCCGGTGGGTAACTGTTACATTTTTACACTGTAATGTTACATTTTTGCACTGTAATGTTACATTTACGTTCCCGCCGCGCTAGTAACAAAACCGGCTTTCTTTGGCTCACTGACAATACTGACCAATTCGACCGATTATTGTGTGGTCGGTTAGAACATAATATTATAAATAGCTGTTTGTGATCGTAAAATGTATTGAAAGATATTTTCTCTTTACTTTCAATATAATTGATTTAAATATTAAACCGCAATCGCTAAGTGAAGTTAAGCTAGTTTAGTGATAGCTTAGTGGCTTAAAAATTCAGCCTCTCATTCCGGGAGATTGGGTTTAAAAAATGTTCGTTTTTAGATTAAATCTCATTTGCTACAACGGTGAAAGAAAACACGGCGAGTAAAACTAGCACATCTGAGAGTTCTCAAAAAGAAATGTTCTCTAAGCATTGTGAACTCTGTCAACTTGACCAGCGTGGCAGAAGCGTTAAAGAAGCAATATCAATCACGTTCCGATTTAATTTAATGATAAATATTATTAGCTTTCTTTAGAAATCACGTTTAATGGTGGCTTCCAGCCGTTTTATCGTTGAATAATTACATATTTATCGTTTATTGTTTTAACGGCTTTTGGAGTTTTGTACCAGTCAGTTAAGTTCACTTACGCAGTTGCAAGGAAAAGCCACAAACCAGTAGTGGTTCAAAAAACGGCTACAGCCAAGTAACAATCAGATAAATACAGTCTCACACCACTACGCTAATACACTTTGACATATACATATATATCTATGAACATATATGGAAACATATGTAACGTTATTTTATTATTTGGCAATAGGCTCCCCAGCTATTCCATTAGACGTAAACGTAACTGGTGAAACGTGGAAGCTTACTAAACTTCTCTGCCTAACTCTTCGGGGATTACAGGCGTGATATTACGTTGTTACGTTATTTAGTTACCCTCACGTTCGGTTTTGGAACGCGGTTTACTACGCAGTAGAGCAGTGTATTATACTAAATTTGTCCGTAGCGAAAAATAGCCAATCAGTAGCAACATAGAGAAATAGGAATTTAGATTAGGAATTATCAAAGACTCGCCAATAATAGATACGCTTATAAAAATCAGTTATGTGTTCGTCTGTGTGCTCACCCTTCTGTTCATAAAATATGTCTTCGTATTATACACTATTAAAGGTGATACTCGTAATTCCAGGGTTGGTTTGCAGAAAAGTCTCTGAAGTTCAGATTTCTGCGGCTAATAAGCACTCTTACTAAATCATCATCAGTCTTTAGATGTTCACTGCTGGACATGAGTCTCCCTTAATCGGCGCTACTACTTCTGGCCTGGGCCTTCCGAATCCAGCAGCTTCCCACTGTCTATTTCAGGTTGTTAGACCACCAGGTAGGAGGGCGATCTACGCTGTTTATAAAGAGACGTGGCCACTACTTGATGACTTTGCTTTGCCAACCCGTTGTCTGTCACTCGAGCGAAAATGTACTAGATACTTTAATTGTAAAGTTCCTGTTTAATTGATGTTTTTTCATACATACTCTGAAATGCAAGGCAATTCAGTTTTAGTCGAGTACACTGCGGTCTCATCGGACATTGGAACAGATGTACATATTATATGAGCTGGCTATAATGACCAGTTAGTACCACTTAAGCTTTAATTGTATGTGCTTTTAACATTTGAATTTGCTATGCAATTACTTAGTGATTGGTATTTTACCGTTACTTAATAAAATAAAAATTTAGTTGATAAAATAAAAATTTAGTTAATATATAAAATAAAAATGAATTAATTAAGCCGTTTAATTAGGTGACATATCTGCTGATTAACTATTTCGATAACATACAAAAAACGTTGTGACACCATATTATATTATCACTATATCACCACGACGAGACTTTAAGGGGTAGGCGGAGAGCACTGAGCGCCAAATATTTCTATCCTTACAGACCCGCTGAGCATCTTCTACATTCAATACCTTTAAAATTCGCACACGCCGGTTTCAGAGCCTTCTGCAACCATATTTGGCACTAAAAAACTTTCATATTTTTACATGTATATAATTTTCTTTGTATCTTCGTATTTTTAATAAATTGTTTAAAAGCGTTGAGTGATCAGTGTCTCGTTTCACTCTTTCCGGTAAACGTGTACATTTTCTCACGAACTCTCCCTTTTTCGTGTATAGCAAATAAGGTTTATCGGGGCTTTAGAATGTAAAAGGGCACAGATGGGGTCTACGAATTAAGATGTAATGTCGCTTAACTAAGTGTTCGAAATAGTCCTTGCATCAATAATTCCAATTTCCTTAGTAGATATCGATTCGTACACTTTAATGATAGAATAATATATACAATTGGGTCAGAATACGGTACCAAAATGGTGTCACAGTAGCCTGTGTCTATAATTTTTATATTCTATGACTGCGTTTTACGACGCAAATCTTGTTGAGATAATGTATTGCGAGGCATGGAATTTTATCTTTTCCTAAGTTATCTTCAAGATTATACGAAAACGTATATATTATTGTTCACCAAGTATTATCCCTTGAGGGCATGGACCATTCACAATATTTTAAATACCCATTTCGAGGTGAAACAAGTCAGCTCTGTTAGGATGGACAGATTTAGCACTCGGTGCTTCCTGCCTCCAGGATCCAGATTAACGCAGGGGAAGGGAATAAAAATATTAATAAACAGCTCATCAACTTATTTCTGTTATGGTACGGTTCGGTTAACTTAGAAATTTTTTTTCTAAACACTTTTAAAATTTGTTATAAAACCTCTTAAATAGTAAATGTAATGCAACGAAATTGAAAATTAGACTGAATTCTTAAAAACTGTTTTTAAAACTGAATTGAATTTGAGTTATTCGTATATCCTATGAGTATAACTTTAGAAAATTGTTGCTGGGACCATTATTTAAAAGTGTGAACTTAAATTTATTATCCGGGATATTTGTAGGCAAAATGTTAACTTTAGTTATTTTGCAGTGATTATCCATAGCTTCCGTATTATATTTCATTACATTTTTTAATATATAATATCTTTCGCACTGAATCGTTAATAAAATAAAAAACAAACAGAAGGTCCAATAATATATTTAAAAAAAATAATTTTGTTTTGATATCAATATAAAACGTTTTTATGGGCAGTGAAGCGAGTTTTTTATACTTGTAAAAATGCACCATTAGAAATTCCTCTGGGATTAATTAAATTCCACAGCGCTATTAAAATCTATGACACAATACGCCATTTATATGAAATTAAATGTCGTTAAAATCAGAAATAGAGTAAAATAAAAACAAACTACTTACGTTAATTTGTCACAAGCATATAGTTCACATCCCACTGCTACACTGACACGAAACAATAATCCAACACTTCAATATTAAACGCTCAAAACTTTCTAACTTACAATTAAATTACTACAAACGAGCTTTACAACTGATTTAAATTTAAATCAAACGCTTTTAAATAAAACGAGACGACAAATTACAGTTTAAATCACATTCCAAGTTCGAAATTCAATTCGCGTGTTTATTCAGTTGAACGGAAGTCAGCGAAGTAGCGGTGAAGCGCGCGCCGGTCGGCCGACGCCAGCGAGAGTCTGTTTTCGACTGTAGCTTCGTTCTTCAATCGTAGAGAGCTACGGCATGCACACTCCGCGCTTCTCAATTCCAAATGTACCGAAGTGTTGCGGAAAATTTTCAAGTGCTTTCCATGGCAAAGATAAAAAATAAATCTTGTTTGTAATTGCGCCTAAAAGCTACTTAAATGTCTTTGTTTGAGCGACGAACGAAAAGCTTCACGGAAGTTGGAGCTTATGACCGGTTAATAAGCGGATTTGAATATAAGCCCCGACTGTGATAAAGTAATATCGTGTTCCATATAAGCAAGTATTTTTAACTTTGACATTTAAGGACAAAAATAGCTTAAATGTGCTTGTGTTTATTTTCCTTGTCTGATAAATAAATTTGGTGTGTAGTCATAAGAGACACCTCTGTATCTATGATTTATATTTATACATTTATTATCTACTCTGTGTAACTTTCGTATATAACATTCTTTTTATGTTCTATATGAATCAAATTGACTGCGTCGTTGGTTGAGTGCATGCTGATCGAGAAGTCTTGAGTTCGATTACGACGTCCGGTACTATCGAATTATTCCACCTTAGGACTTCTAGTAGCTAGGAGTGTGTATGTATATGAAAATAGGCTTATCTCCTATTCCACAATGGGATTCAGAATTTAACAAGTGGATCGCGGGAGTAGGTACATTGTGTGAAGGTAAAAAAATGTAAGAAAAAGCAAGATGTATCAAAGCTTTATTATTTTGAGCTTTCATTTGTTGTGAACATTAAGAATAAAAATGATATTGAACGTAGAATTCATATCCCTCAGGCGTCTGGATATTGTAATGAAACACTAAATACGTTGTCGCCATTCAAAATAAGAGAGGAATAATTTAATATAGTGTTATTGTCTGTTGAGTTCCAAAACATACAACAGTTTTCTCCCAAATGTAGACTAATTTTCTTTTACAATAAGTTCCAGAATTTTCTAACGCATGATATACGCAAAGTGGCTGACAGGGACTGAATCAGAAGCTGAGGAGCAGGCTTAGTAGCGTGCCATTGGAGCGGCCTATATCCAGCACTGAACGGGAGTAGACTGATTATGATGTAATTTGTACCACATTTTATAGATGCTAACACTAATTAGATGGACGTTATATATGTATTTGTTATAATATACGTATGCGTTACTATAGATAAAATTATTTTGTATGACCATTTTGTAACCCAGCATTTTATAGATATAAATGCTAGTGAAGCAATAATAGGCTAGTGATTTAGAATTCAGTCTCTCACACCGGAGGTTCGGGGTTTAAATTCTGAAGCCTACCTTTTTATTTACGAAATTACGTACGTCTCTAAGATTAAAATATCTAAGGAAAACATCTATGAAAAAAACATGACGTGTTCTGGAGTGGAGATCGCGACTTGGAAAATGTAGCGTAGGGCGCCCTCCAGCTAGGTGACGATATATGCAAAGTAGGTGCCAGTGGTTGGATGCGAAGAGCTGAAGATCGAGCTCATCATCATCAGCCTATCTCAGTCCACTGCTGGACATAGGCCTCCCAGAACGAGCTCAGTGGCGTTCTATTGGAGATGCCTATGTCCAGCAATGGTCTGAGGTAGACTGATGATGATGATGAATGATGAGTGAACATTCTGAGTAAAACTACGCAAAGCACATTGTTGTTTAATGCATTTGAAGTATACCAAGCCGCTTTTGACCTGCGTGACGAACTATGGCATTATACTCCTCACCCTGAAAGGAGACTCGTATGTGTACAACAGTGGAGTAATAAATGGGTTGGTGATGATGATGTTGATGCTGGTGATATAATTTCCATTAAGGAGCACTCTTTACATTATGATGATCTGAAGAGTATTAGGATCTGTTTAGTTTATTATAAGCATTTTTATACCACATTTTTAAGCCGTCTTATGTTGAGGACTGATTTAGGGTCAATTATTTTGAAAATATTCAGCAGTAACAACTCAAAGTAAAATTAATCCGGAAACTGTCCTCCACCGGTACTTTAATTTTACATTGCAAAGTTTACATGATTTCATAAGAAGTGTTGAGTATTTTGTAAGCTTAAGGATCTGAAGTGTCTTGATGTTATCCCACGTTAAACGGAACGCCAGCTTAACGAAAAAGTTTATATTTAGTTGAATATCTCGATTTGAATAAATAATTTCTTCACATAATAAAATATGAGACGTTTATTCAATTGTAATAGAGTTCAAAATCGCATTTCGCTATCAGAAGTTCTTTCCTTATTCCGGGAGCTTTACGAGTCGGGAGAGTTTATAACGCATTTGTTGTAACAAGTCACTTCACATCCGCATCAAAGGTAACTAATAATTTAGTTTCTTTTTAAATTTCTTTGCTGAGAGTTTTAAATAATAATAATGATATTTTAACTCCTATTTCACTACCTTGCTGGTCGAATTGCAAGCTCTACTGAAGGTTCGAATCCCGGGTCAGGTACTATTGGATTTTTTAAATTTAGATTTTCTAGTATAAATTTCTAGTAGTGGCTCGGAGTCTAGATCTGCGCCTGGTTTATGGCAATAGGCTTACGATCTATTCCATGTGAGACGTAAAGATAACTGGTACAATTTGAGAGTGTACTGCACTGCTTTGGTTAGCCCTTCGGAGATTACAGGCGTGATGTTACTTTTTTATTATATTTTATAGTCCGTTTACACCGACTTTTAATTAAAGTTGACTATGTTTTCTTAAATACATTCATCTTTGTATATTAGTAGTAGAAAATTGCTCCGTTTTGAAGTACATCGTATATCTTATCGCTACTGGATAAATATGCCCTAATTGAAAAACTTCAGAATAATTTAATAATTTCGTATTATCATCGCCCTCTATTATTTTAATGTGTATTTTTTAGTATTCTACATATCGTAATAACAATAATCTATGGACATCTCCACACATCGCCGTCTGATTCTTGAGAGAGCTTGTGTTATAGTGACTAGGGACTGATAAACGATAATATGATGGAGGGATGACATGTGGGACCTTTTTCAAAACATTGACATTGGACATACGTACTGTTACATTGAATTATATATTAAGAATCTGAGCTAGAAAGTAGTTTTATGACAATTTAATGAAGATACTTGACAATTACTCATTCTTACTCCACAATCACCTTCATGCAAGAGCTACAGGCGTTTGTCCATTGATGCTTGTCCATAGTGGGACAGAAACGTAACCGGTGAAACGTGGGAGTGTTCTGCATTCCTCTGCCTACCTCTTCGGGGATTTCAGGTGTGAGGTTACTGTGTGTGTGAGATACTAAAATAACTTGCATACCACCCTTTTCCCTAACAGATTCTGGATCCGACATAAAGGGACTCGAGTGGCCGCGTTAGATTTTTTCTCCACGGCATTCACTCTGGTGGTTCTGGTCCCACCACTAATGTAGAGTAGTGTATATTAGGTATGGTAAGGACATAAAGAGAGTAGAATTTGGGAGGTAGAATTGAGAGGATTAAGAATCATGACATGCTTTTGTCATAGGTCATAGGATTGAGAAAAGGATCCTTAGATGGTTTGGTCATGTAGAAAGAATAAAAGACATTAGATTAACTAAAGATATTTATAAGGCCAGTGTAAATGGTAGAATAGGACGAGGTAGAGCTCATTTTATGAACTTGGATCAAATCAGAGATACTATAAAAGAAGGCCGGACCAAAAGACCCTTAATAGGCAAACATGTATGACGACTTTAGTGGATATAGATGACGCGAAAGAAGCCTGCCAAGACCGTAGCAGGCAGAAATCCTCAATCTCTGCTTAACCCCACTGCAAATAGGCGTGACAACATAGCATGTTAAGTACAAACATGTAGTTAATAGAAAATATCTGTTTCCGTCGTGTTCTTTAACACGTTTTCTTATTTTTATGAAATCATTTTCCAGATTGGCAGTAGGTTACTGGCGTATAAATAGAGGTGTTCGCGAAACCACTTTATTGGTCTCCGGCGTATATACTTGAAAATACTTGAGCTGGATAAATATCTGCTGTTTTCATCCATTGTACAATGACGTTCCAAATTTGTTCCAAAATTAATCCCACTGGAACAATTAACGGTTTTAAAATTTATATCGTGCACTTGAAATTTATACTCGAATTAATGACACGAATGAGAAATTAAGTGTGTCTGCCTGTTTCTTACAATTTAAGGCTTAACCCCTGAACCGATTTTGATGTATTTTTCCATATGGAATTTCATCAACATTTTAATATATCCCTATATATTATTAAGCTTTCGTAAGAGCTATATACAGACTATCATTTGAAAGATTGTTTATAAATTATTAAGACTCAAGTAAAGATGCAATGAAAGTCAGTTAGTTACATAGAAATCTAATAGTAAACAGCATGTGAAAGAGTTGATTGTATGATAATAATGTAACAGAAACGTGCTCTTAGATGCACTGTGGAAATATCACGCTACTTCAGCTTCCAGTATCATACAAGCTTTCGGAGTCCAATTCACTTAATGTGTGAAGAAGAAGAGGAGAGGAAGAGGAAGAAACATGGTGGATCTCCAAGGGTAGAGATATTTGGTACATCGTGCTCTTTCAGTACCTTGTATGGGACCTAGCGTAACGATATTTATGTAAGTCATTTATTTCCAGGAAAAAGTGTGAATTGGTGTCTTTAAGGATTTTTTCCAACCTGACCTTTTCACTTGTACTATGCGTTATTTTAATTTTCTGTTTATATAAATCACTAAATTATATTTATAATTTATCTATATAGATATAATTTTTTGTGTAGTTATTTGTCATAGTTGTCCATTTAATTATATTTCTCTTACTTATTTGACATTAGGGATTCGTAAAATAATAGATCATAATGTCGATCAGAACCTTACGATAAAAACTTGAACTAGTATACATGTAGTTATACAGCTAGTTTCAGATCACCTTCGGTGTTAATAAGCGTTATATAAAATGTTATATTACGTCAGTAAGTACCGAAAGGATAGACAGAGGAGTGTAGTACATTTCCACGTTTCATCAGTTACGGTTTACGTCTCATAATCGAATAGCGTTACTATATGTATCATTATATCATCATCTAGGCCCCGTTTGGGGTAGTCGGAGGCACCTATTGTCAAATACTTCTACACGGACAGGATGTGCTTATTCTACATGCAACATTATTTTCACACAGCCATATACTCATATGTAAGTATCGCTGTGTATATGCAGGTTTTTTTAATAATATATTTAGCCTAGCAACTAGGCAGCCGGGCCCCCTGCGT
>DWMG01001678.1:0-14678 GCA_018244855.1 Elbella merops | reverse complement strand
TAAAACGGTCCGAGGCCTTATCAGGGTGATGCTTTGTGAACGGAGCAGCTCGCGTGGAAGTATCTTTGTGACGTTGAAGCAACAGGAAATTGATTACGGTAATGGAAGTAAATAAATTGAGGTGAATAAAAAGTTGTTTGTTTTATAGCGTTTCTAGAGTTGATATTGCTTTGATGATAAATATGTGTAAAACGTAGAATGATTGATGATGATGAACCTAGAATGACGATTGAATAGATAAAGAACCTATTTTCTCATTATCATTAACCATTTTTGTCGTTACATTCTTGGATGCCGGTATTTTGAGAATAAATAGATTAAGGCCATAGTAGTATATCATTATAATCATTTATTGTAAGTAACTAAAGATTAGTTCAAATATTCTAACTCAAAAATAAGGTTAAAATTATTTTAAGCTATTATGCATGCTCCGTCTTAGGGCGCTCCTGCGCTTTCCGTCAGGCAGGATCGCGGCCAAATGCTGGCTGGGAAGTTAAAAAATACTATGATGTTATGTATTTAATTTGTCACGAAGCCTGGGAAATAACAGTAAACAGCGTGATGACGTTGATGATACTAACACATTTTGTTAACTAGAGCTTAGACACATTTGTGGTCAATATACATTAATAGCATTTTTAAGGACTTACACAATCGGGCAGCAGATTGTAATTTAATAATTGATGTCAAATGAGCCCCCGGGCGATTTGGTGTAGGTATCATTAATTAGGAAAAATAAAAGTTTGACGTTTCGTCACAACATTGTAAATTAATGATGAGAGTTGAGCGAGCGCGTGGCGAGACGGCAACTTTGCTGGAATGTTTGACGGCATACTTAATTCGTCGGTTTCGATAATCATTAACTGCGACTTGTTATTGCAGTGATCGTGGACATAAACGTTTTTTTAACATATAATATCACAGCTGTTTTTCGCCGAAGAGATAGGCAGAGGAGTGTAGAACATTCCCGCGATTCACCTGTTATCTTATGCCTTCCATGGAACAAGTACATTACCACAAAACGGGCACAAATAGTTTGTATTTGTGCCGAGCTACTCGGACAATTAGGAATTTCTGGTTAGAAAGACCCGATAGTAGGTACCTTATCTGTGGATTGAATCCATTAGATAACCTCTTGCCCGTAACTGCGCTTGAAATTACGAGACAAACGAGACAGTTAAGGTAACTTTTTTTATTAAAAAATGGACTAAAGTTTGGTCACTTTCATGTCGCAATCCATACCGATATCTATGGATTCCTTTGGTTATTAATCATCCACACAATGTATAATTAGTTGTATAACCTAAATAACCTCTTAATAAATACACCTCTTCACCTTTGTTCAGCAGAAATGTAGTTTCATTAAAAATGCCAGCAGTTATTTTTTACAGTTGTACAGTCGTGCTCTTAATTGTTTTAGTAGTTTTCAATTTCGAGACAATGGCACTTTCATTGTTATCATGCTATAATAAATTTGATGTAACAATACAATTTGTGTATGAAATTTTCTGTGCGATTGTACAGCGTTGTAACGATGTTTTGTAAATATTCATACACCGAGTGTTCATAGTTAGTGAAACTATAGTAGCAAACGATCTGTGTCGGATATTAAATTTAAATGATCATGGATTGACATAACCGTCTAACATTAATTGTAAATGAAAATTTTACATTTAAGATTTTAACTGAATTGTGATTAATGAATGTCAACATTAAAAATAATTCAGGACTTCTTAAATTGTTCTTTCGTCAACATTTAATTCATTCATCATCTTTTCATTTTCATCTCTTCACATCCAACCGTTGCCAGCCACTTAGCGTCTATCGTCACTCCATTTGATGGCTATTATCAAAACTTACTTACTTACGCACTTAATTAAAGTTACTTCCTGAGCGAAATCATACTCTAATTGTTTACGTACATACATATTTCACAACTAAATATTCCTACTAATACGTACTTCCCTCATATCCGTACTACCCCGTCACATCACATTTACATCCTGAAATATAATATAAACACAAACAAATTATTCCTGTTTGTTGAGTACCTACATCCGGCTTTTAATACCGTTCCGGTAACAGACTTCTGATATTAGATATCTTATTACCCTTCGACAAGAGACGTACGTGTAATTTGATATATCTTTATCGATTTTAATATTATAATGTGTGAACAATATAAGACGAGGTGAGGAAAAGGTGCGCTGGTGGTTGGTAGCGGCAGAATGTCCAGTGATAGTCTGAGATTGATTGATGATAATGACAACTATCAATGAATATTGCAAGGGCCACCAGATGTGTATCTTTATAAATAAAATGATAGTCTGCCGTTGTGCGCACGTCCCGCAAATACTAAATGATAGATTTTGTATATTTTTTTAGTTTTAATTCTTAAAAAATCCTAACAAATCCTTAAAAAAAGAGTACCGTATTTCCATTTAATAAATAATTATTACAAGGCACAAAGTTTAGTGATTTTTAAACATGAGATAATATTTTTTTTTTTAGTTATTTTTTACATTTGCTTTCCTTTCATAAAATATAAAAAATTAAACAACGTAGAGGAAGTCACAGGTATTGTATATAAACATCAAATTGTTATAAAAATATCAATTATTTAAATTTTTTAATTATATGTTTAATAATAATATATGTTCATTAATTATATTATTCTATTTAATGTGTAGTTCGGAGCAGTATAATTGTAACCTAATTTTAATAATTTTGCGTGTTAGACATTACATGACTAGAATCTGTATTATATCAAGACAACTGTACTTTCTTTCATTTTCTATAATTTTTTAAGAGAGCTTATATATTTCCATCCGTATCGAAATTCACAGGCTAGTTACGGAAAAGATTTTCATCAATTACTCGTAAAACCCATTAATGAGGTTTAGTGTATCAATAACTGTGGCTTTTGCGGTTTCACTTAATTAAAATCAAAATCAACGCCTCTTGCTGACTTAATGGAGTATAAAAAATAAAATCTTCATTAAAAGCGTTGTAATAAATATTTGCGGCTCCTGAGATTGCTCTTAATTAATTTTTTCTTCATCGCCGAAAGCAAATTTTTTCGGTTGTTTTGGATATAAGATATCATCATTGGTAAATATGGGCTTCCTTAAGGCCGTTGGGGTTAAGGAAATTTTAATTTTACAGCCTTATTAGTATAACAAAAGATTATCAGGCTGATTATCGTCACGGCGGTGCTCTTATCGTGTAGGCAGATAGCATCAAGTGCTAAATAGCTTTCTATACGTGCAGGCTTCATGTATAGCCTCTTTATATACGACAGTATGAATGCATATGAAGAATATTAATAGACATTTGGCCAACATCGCATGCCATGGCTTTAATTCTTCTCGTTTTAAAAGTAGACGTAGTGTAGATACAGTGTAGTGTAGAGACACAGTGAAGTGTAGAGACACTGAGTGTGTAGTTATAACTAACACACACTAGCTTGAGTCGTTTTCAGTTTCTAGATTCGAGCTCTTTGTACCCAAAAATAAAAATAACTACATGGTATATAATATAATATGCCAAACAAAAGTATTTATGGATTTTGTATAGAATGAAACACGAGTACGTGGTTTGACGAATTGAAATCTGTTTCAAAAACTCTACGCTGGCCACAAAAAGACTAATTGAATTTCGATGGAAACGCATTGATTAATTTGGTTTTCTGGTCAAATTTTCCAGCATCAGCAATGTTCGGAATTTAGTTGGGTAGGTAGATAGGGAGGTAGGTAGGATTTTCAATGTATTCATATTACATACATATTTTAAAATTCGCGCATTCGTAGAATATATAATTGTATAAGCCTGGAAAAGCTATTTAAATGGTTACGAATATATATGGACTAGTAACTGTGTAGGCTTTTGTTCAGTTATGCATGAATGAAATCTGGTAATGCAATTGAAAAGATACAAAGCGAAACATCGCTGTAGTTTGTCATTGTGTGTTGTTGTGAACGTATATATTTGATTAAGTCAGTGTGAGCGGCTCAATCAGTTCAGTTTGAGTTTGAGTCAGCAAATCCGTCAATCATTCATTCAGAATGTACTGAGTGTCACGTGGTAGTCCTAGAGACCTGCTGCTTTCACATTCATTTTACTGTTAATACATAAAAAATACATTAAAAAAAAATATTCATATCCGATTAATCGGACGACCTATGTATTATTAACGTAATCGCTCGTTGCCGAGCTCAGTCGAGCTGGGCTTACTTACGCCCACACCTTCTAAGTACTAGTTGCCCCACTTGTCAACTGGAGCACTTGCCGCTCAACCTTGCCGCTTGAGCTTCGTACTCTGCTCTTTGAGTACACATTTTAACTTTCATAACACACAACTCGAGTAGTGTAATGGAGTGTTATGAGTTGGAACAAAGTGAACACGTGGAAATCTTGTCTTGTTTTTTTATTGTTATTTTCGTTCACTATCACGTTTTCAAGTTCTACGTATCTATATTAATAACTCTCTTCATATATTCTTCATATGTTGTGGGTCTTTTTCCTTTAACAAAACTAAGTCTACCGTTTAATGTGCTACGCACGTATAAGTTTCACTTTTTTACATATATTTACTTTATAGAAGTGTACATGTCTACATCTTTTTGCCTGTAAATATATATGTTTCGACTTATCGACATGAACTGGTTTACGTACGAAAACTCGAGTACATGAAGGTGCCAATAATAGTCGCTCTGATATGTCCATCAATACATAATCGTATTAAAATACTGTAATGTTTTCTTCCCAATACGACACCGAATAAAAACCTTCCAAAAGAGAAGTTCCAGAAGATGCTAACGAGCGGTTAGCCACAGTTTATTATAAATCTCGTACAGAGTGAATGAGAGAATTCAATGCAGCCAAAACGAGTAGGAGTAAATTATTCGATCTTAGGTACTTGTCGCGGCGTCTACGGAAAGCGCACGGCGAGTTGAATAACTGTACCGTTGCATCTTCTGTCTATTCTTTTTACTTTTCCTTGCTTAGTTTAATTTCAATTCGTGGCAAATGCATAAAACTGAGCTCCACTGGGGTCAGAAATATCTACTGTGCATGATTTTTTTTTTATTTCAACACTAAAGTAGGTTAATTACGATATTTGATTACGTGGCGTAGGACGTCTTTAAGCAGGGAGGAGTGGTTGAGAGCGGTTGGATGCGAAGAGTTAAATACTATTATTTAAATTTTAAACATCTGCTAAGAATATTTTCAACTATTATCAATGTCCTGCTATATCCGATATTTTTAAATAAAAAAGTGGCAAATGCTCAGGCGAGAGGTTGTTGGTGATCTCGGCACACCTCGCTCAGCTAGTAGAACATTCTGCAGGTCTGTATGATTTTTACCAACACAACGCCTTCGTAATTCAACGTTTAATTCATAAGCAACCATACGTTTATTTATTTATTTTTTAATCGACCCGTTATAATTCCACTGCGGTATATGGGTCTCCTCTCGTCTTGAAAGGGTTCGTTACGTTTATAAGTTTTGGTAAAATATTAATACCTAATAGGCCATAGTGGCAGACTATGGCCTGGATCCTCTCAATATGAGAGGAGAGCCATATTCCAACAGTGGAGTTATAATGGGTCGATTATTATATATTTTTTTAAATTAATAATATACTGTGAACAAAATATTACCGGTACTCAATAAATCGCCAAAAACAAAGTATTGTGCGGAAAATGGGACATGAATATTAACTGGAAGACTGTTTGAAAGGGCAGCAAGAGATTGATGGAGCGACGGCCTGGCCACATCGGATAATTGATATTCAGTAAATATTGGCGGATAAAATAAACAGAAAATTGAGTTTTCAAAACCGGCCTAAATTAATTTGGAACTTCACAACGGCTTCATGTCGACGTAAAATTTTTATTAAAAGCAAATCCCCGGGCCCCGTGGAATAGACTGCCCGGACATACTTCCACTGGATAAACAATGTTGCCCGAAATTACACCAACCTCGCGTTTCTACCGTTTTGCGTTGAAATGAATTACTATTTCTTGTAAGTAGAGGATTATTGTTTAATCTGTAACGTTCTGAGAATTCTCACAAACACGTTTTACGCAGATATTGCTCAGATATTACTCTGTGGAAGCGGAGCAAGAAATTAATGATGTCCTTAAAGTGATCAAACATCATTATACTTATTTATTAGCAAGCAAATGTTTTTAACCAAACAGCAACAACAATTTATATGAAAAGGTATGTTTATATGAAAAATTAAACATTTTTAGTGGTCTAATTTAGTATATTTTTCTTACTGAACACTGAGTTACTTAACTGTTCTCATAATTGATTCTAAAAAGCGTCAAATCATGCCAGGGTTCCGTTATGGCATACAGGTCTGTGTAGTAATGAGTAGGTCAAGTCATGGTAATTCTACCACATTGCGTAAACTGTACGACTTCAATGTGTAAACTTCCTCATGATCTGTATGTTCCTCGCAACGCGAGGGATGTTTAACTTTATGTCTTCATATAAAGTAGAATATTTCTGTTGAACTTTATGAATATACCTGACCTTCATTTATAGGAGTACGTAGTCATAACCGCGTATGTGAACAATGTTCGAACGTATTTTAGAACGTAACTTAAATCGTAATACCACGCCTGTAATCCCCGTAGGGGTAAGCAGAGGAACGTAGTACCTCCCACGTTTCACCCGTTACGTTTAAGTTTTATGGAACAGGTGATAGGTCTATTGTTATACAACCGACACAGTTCTAGCCTCCGAGTCACTACTGGAAATTTTAAATTAGAATAATCCAATAGTCCAACTAACCTAACCCGGGATTTGAATCCAAAATCTCTCAATCTGCAGTCGTGCTTGCAACCATTCGACCAACGAGGGCGTCAACACATTTTGGACCACATAAAACCTCTAGCACGTCTATATATTATAACCTGTTCGCAAAAAAGAGACCTCGTAAATCAACTTTTAATTAGAAACTTTTCCTCTTTTATATTTAGTAAATATTTAAAAAGCTCCCGAACTTTAGTGCGAAGCTAATCCTAAGTCCTATTTTAAGTGTTCCAACTAGGATAATTTAATTAATTAAACGAGTTTATAAGTTTAACGTGGGCATTTAAAAAGGACAAATAGAAGTCAAACGAGAACTGTAAATGTAACTTAAACCTAATCAGATAGATAAGCTGTTTAGCATAATGTAGGACAATCCGCAGTTAACGTGCTGCAGTGTCGTGTGCGATAAGCGTTTATTGGGTCAATAGAGCTGAATACATCCAACAGGGCGGAGTTATACGCGAGACACATTCGTCTTACGTCAATTAGGTTTGAATTGCCATTGTATTGTATTGTACAGGCAGTGAGGATAAAAACGGTTTTAGAGTTAGATATAGACTGCGCACCGCTATGACTGATAGATGCAGACTGCGTATGTTATTACTGTTAGATAAAAACTGCGCACCGTTGTTGCCGCTAGATATAAATCGCATGAGACAGTACCTAACAAGTTTTATTTGTTTCTCGCTGAAATTTTAACACAGTTACTCACACCAAAAAATAAATTCATATGTTTACTACTTTTAGGCATTTATATTATATTGCGGTTGTGGCTTTGATATGAAACTCGTTTGAATATACCAGTCCTGTGTAGTTAATTACTAACCGCCGCACAATACATGTATATTTGACTGGCCTGTTGGTTCCGTGGCTAGTGACCGTGACAGCTGGACTGTGGTTGCGGACTTGGATCCCAGTTAGGAATATATTTTAGTGATAAGCGCGAGTTCCTTATCAAAGGCTGGTGGTTAAATTATATATATAACTGCTTATTATAAATGTGTCATGTAATTCGGCCAGTTCAGTAAAGGCTCTGCTTAGTTTGAGAGCGGATGGCCGTGTGGGAAATTCGTTTCAAGGTGCTATAATCATTATTAATTTAAGCAATTTGCTGACTCTTTTTAAAACGCTGCCTTTTTACAGATTTAATATCGCCTAACACAGCAGCTGATTTTCGACATTGAGTCAGATCTATGAGGTTATTGGTTGAAACACAAAAATTATACAATTCATGCATGAAACTTAATGCTATAAATGCGGAAACATTATAAAACTGTGGATGCGAACTTTATATTATTAGTGACGGCCGCCATCTTTGCGTACGAATACCCTTGAGCATGAGTTTCTCAGGTTGTAAGTATCACTATCTTTGAAAACAAGTATTTTTGAATACGAGTATTTTCTTCCGCCTGATTGCCTCGTTGGTCAAGTGGTTGCAAGCGCGACTTCCGATCGGTAGGGATTGGGTTCAAATTCCGGGTCGAGTAATATAGGATTTGTCTAATTAAGAATTTCTACTAGTGACTCTCAGTCTAGAATTGTGTCCGGTGTATGTAATAGGCTCACTCCTCTGCCTACCTCTTCGCGGAATATACGCGTGATGTTACGAGTATTTTTGCTATCCTTGAGTACAAGTAACTTCGCTTACGAGTAGTTTTGAGTCCAAATATCTTTAGCTGCGAATATATATCAGTAATTTCGCTCTCCAGTTGCCGCTGTGGCAGACCACTATGCAGGAAAGTTGCGAATTTAATTACAGTACCGTTCATTCCGTTGTTTAATCAGTTTTAACGCAGCGCATCTATTTTTTTTACTGTTCGCGCCAATTAAAAAATATTTATATGTTTAAACATTGCGGCGGCTGACCACATTGTTATGATTTCCTGACGCTCGTAAAAGTTAATAATAATTATAAAATACACATGTTCACTAGCAGTTTAAATTCGACGTAATGATACTGCTAATGAGATGTTAAACGGAAAGTTCGTGAAGTTTAAGTCGTGTTAATAAACCCAAAAAAAATAAAACGTCTACCTCAAAAAAATTATGTGGTTTTTCTGGTCTCATTCGGAGACGAAATACAGGTCCAACGGTGGAACAGTGAAAGTGCTGATGATGATGACGAATCGACGACGACGACGAGCAGTGGCCACTTGTGACACTTCATCATTTGCTACGCTCCTCACTTAAAAATACGTAGACTTCATTTTAGCATTTGAGAGTCTACTACACTCCTGTGCCCACTTTTCGGGGATTACAGGCGTGATTCCACGTTTACCATTTAGCATTATTATCAGTTCACCATCGCCTACTGCTGGACATAGGCTTCTCGGATAGTACGCCACTGACCTCATTTAGCATTATCATACCTAATAGGTACATTTGATCAAAACAAGCGCAATTTCCAAATTAACTTTCGATACGCCCAGCCACACAGACTTCGAACGTTCATAATTAAATTTGAGTTCATGAAAACGGTTTGAAAACCTTAATTAAAATCCCAGTATCGCTGCGAGTTTTATACAATAGGTAGAAATAACATACCTTAACACTCCGTCTGAGTACCGCATCGCATTTTTAAATCTCTTTACATGTCTATTTTATATACACCCTTACTCCCTGTCTGCCTCCAAGGGACATAGGTGAGACAATGGTTGTATATACGTTTATGTTACGAGTATGTGTATCATACGTTACGAGTATGTGTATCATAAAGTTAGAATACAGTTTTATCTGAAATAGATAATTGTGATTGCATTGGAATATCGTGTACTTATTATGTATCTTTTTATGGACTTAAAATCGAAACATAAGTAGGTATCCATCACCATCGGTTCTACTGATGGGACCAGTACTCTTCCTTGCACCGCGAATTGTGTCTTTTGAGGCTATCGTTTGTCTTATATTATATAAAACATTTACTAACATGATTGTTGTCAGTCATGTATGAAGAAATTGACGAACGTGGTAGAAGCACGTCAGTTTTTCCAACAATAAGAATATTTGGTACCTGGTGCTCTCTGATTACCTTTAAGCGAGTTGCCGAAACGCTATCGTAATAATAATATTAATATCCCTTACGAGGTAGGCAGAGCACCGGGTGTCAAATATTTTTATCTATGCAAAACTGAAGTGCTCCTTCCAACATATTTACATGTATATTTATAAATAGGTATACATGTAAATACTCGTATGCATATTCTATTTAGTTATCGCACATTTAACGTACGAGTATATTCAGTGAATTTGCTATCGGTTTTGTAAAGCAGGGTTGCTTGGCGTCGATTCATGCAAAGCGACTATTACCTATACATTATTAGCAAAGGTCACTTTAAGTATTAATTATTAATAATAGCAAAGTGATTTTATATTATCAACTTCATATGATCGAATGCCTCGTTGTTCTAGTGGTTGTAAACAGAACTGTAGAGCAAAAAGCCGAGTCTTTTTTGATTTTTCTAACTTGAAATTCTTAGTAGTTTGTCGGAGTCTGCATTTGTGCCCAGTATATGGCAATTGGCTCTCCACCTACTGCATGGGACTTATAAACGTAAATGGTGAATACTGGGAAATTATTGTCTTCTGCCTACTCTTTGGAGGAAATACCAGCGTGATGCTATTTTATAAAGTCATGGCTGAACCACTTAATAATCGGTAGCAAAATCTGAAACTCTCGTGTGCTTGTAGGGAAATGTTAGACTTTATAGTTAAATTTATTGTAATTAATCAATTTAACAGTACAAACGCTATTCTCGTATAATTACTACACTGATATTTATGTAATGTGTGGTTAAATGTATGGTATAATTCTGGGAAACGTAACAGTAGTAATTCAATCATATTTACCTATAATTTACATATAGTAATGTACGAAGTAGCTGAGTTAACTGTTGGTGTTAATAATGGGAGAAAAACTAAACTTTTTAAATGTCTAACATAGAAAAATGTTGATGTGTGCTGTAACATAAAAAAAAGTGAATAGGTAAAGGAATTTATAATATTTGTATACAACATATGTTATACATATTATACTGTTCTGTCAACTTGCATTTGGCCAACGAGATGTATCATGTTTTTAATTACTTTATTCTCAAACACGCTAGTGGAGACAATAAAGCGATAAAAGAGTTGAAAATAATGATATTATTAACTATGTAATTTCCTAAAATAATCCAGAAATTGTGAGCCCTAATGTCTAGACTCCGAACGCACTAGAGCCGCGAAGTTCATAGATTTGAGACCAAATTCCACTCATTTGAGACTACTTGATACTTTCGTAGTTCACAAGCGATTGTCGAGATGCGCACAGTAGCGACGAGTTTACACTCTAAGTTAACTGTCTTCGTTCTTCTCCATTCATTTGTTCATTCAGTGTTTGTATTAGAGAGGGTTAAATTCGGCTAAAGGCTGAGTAATTACATAAAGCCAAGTTTAAGTTAGCAAAGAATTTGTTATTAGAATCTGTAATTAGGATAATAATGTCTCATTCATATGTCAACCTAAATTTTATAAAATATACGCGTGTTGGTATGTACTTATGTATATTCTTTATTAAATAAATAAACACATGGACACACATATATACATCATCATCATCATCAGCCTGTAGCTGTCCACTGCTGGACACAGACTTCCCCCAAAGGGGGTTTATGCCCGTAATCTCCACGCTGGGCATGTGGGTTGGCGATCGCAGGGCACAGCTTTTTGCACCGCCGGTGCTGCAGCCCGTCGGCGGCCAGGGCATTTAGCGGTGCCTATTTAGGCTGCGCTATACCGCAATCAGCCGGTCGCCAGAGCCTGGTCTGTTACAGCAGGGTGCACCACGTGCAGGTGAGGTTGGCTTGGGTTCCTGAAATGGGGGTTGGAACCACTTACACCCCCCTTATATATTATATCATCCTTATATGTATATATCCTCATATAACCTTAAGCAGTGATAGACTAACGGTTAAGAATTCAGCCCCTCACACCGGGGGTGCCGGGTTCAAATCCATGGCACGCACCTCTTTACAAAAGTGCGTTTTAAATTTAAATATCACCTGCTAACGGTGAAGGAAAACATCGTGAGGAAGCCTGCACACCTTAGAATTTAAAAAAAAATCTAAGGTGTGTGAAGTCTGCCAACCCGCAGTTGGGCAGCGTGGTTAACTATAGCCCTCTCAATATGAAAAGAGACCCATATTCCAACAGTGGAATTACAATGGGTAGACTATTATTATTATATTATTATTATATAACTTTATCCATAATATCACTGATCACTGATATTGATCACCACCGAACAAAACCGTGTTATTTCCATCATCATCGTATGGCAATAGGCTCACCAACTATTCCATGGGATGTATACGCAACTGGTGAAATGTGGGAGAGTACTACACTCCTCTGCCTACCTCTTCGGGGTTCACAGGTGTGATGCTACGTTTATTTCCACCATCAATCAAGCAGTTTAAAACTTCATACACGATAATAAGGATTTAAAATGTCGATAAAAACGAGCGAGAGATTTATTGCCGCGGACAAACAGACTCGCATTCGTCTCAATTATCGGGACAGGCCATCTGTCAATCAGGATCCCGGTGGAGTGATTCGTTACCAATTTACTATGGCAACAGAAATAAAGGGAATATCTCAAGATTAACATTTGCGCATTACAATTTTTACAAGACGGAAGCTACTTAAAAAAATATTATATTTACAGTATATTTTTAATACTGAGGTTGTTGGAAGAAAATGCCATTAGGTACCTACGTAGTTCGCCTTTTGTTACACGAAAAAAAAACTTAACATCACGCCTGTAATCCCCGAAGGGGTAGGCAGGGGAGTGTAGTACACGCCCACGTCTCACCAGTTACGTTTACGTCCCACAATGGAATAGATGGTGAGCCTATTGCCATACACCGGGCACACACCGGGCCCTTTGTTACAGCTTTATTAATATTATTTCGTATGTAAAATGCAAGGCAATTGTAATATTTCAAACAGTTATCACGTCAGAAGTAATAGAAAAAGAAGCGCGTGTCAACTGGGAGGTGAAATATGTAGACTGCAATATTAAAATAAAATATATTATTTTAAACTAAAATATCTCTTTGTTAGAATCTCTGCATAGCAACGTTAATTATAAAATCTATTTATATAATTTTAAACATGTTTGCGCTTAAAATAATCATACGTAGGCACGGCGCAACTGACGGCTGGTACTAGAATAGTAAAAATGTTTACGCCAAGCTTTTTATATGGGATTAATGCATATTTCATGTTGGGGCAATAAATATTGTACGAGGGGCAAAGGGCGCAAAAAGTAAGGAATTCGGGTGACCATAATTCAGTAAATTTAATCATGAGACGCCCAAGTTGTGTCAATTCAGGCGCCTTTGAACTGCGCGTTGCGTTCTCAACGTGCGTAGACTTCTGCGATTTCATTCAAGTAAAATATCTTTCGATAAACGAAACTGTTTTTCGAAAAGAATAAACGTATTAAACGTAAAAAACCTATCAATCTTCATAAAAATTCATATCTATTTTCATATAAATATCGCAGAACTCATTTTTCACACTTGGTATAATGGTATATTGATTGCAATTTTTATATAATGTAAGTTCATAATTTCACTGTGTGTATATATGGTGACTTATGCATGTACCTATACAAGTTTTAAAAGCTGTAGAGTTTGAAAAAGAAATAAGCCTGCGGTGTGATATAGGACACAGACTGGTTTGAATGCTGTTTTGAAATAATACCAAAGATGTCAATTCAACTATGCACGTACAAAGCTGTACCTTTTGGGAACACATAAAGACATTTAATACCATATACTAGGATTGAGCGTTCGTTGTTACATATTGTCTTAAGTTCGCAATTTATTTCCTTTACATAGAGAATCAGTTTAATGTGAAAAAATATTTCATTAAACATCTTAAAATCCACGCAATTAGCCCTACAAAGCAAACCTTGTTTGACATCAGTGCAAAAAAGTTTCAGTAATAAAAGCAAATTGAACATTATTATACATAGACTGTAGTTAAAGCCAAGTTGAAATTTTGTGCAGAGATGCGTTTGGGCCGCGCGTTGTCACTGGAACGTGCGATTTACCGCGCAGTGGGTCGGCTGCGGGCGCGTCGCATGCTCGCAGCTAATATAAATGGACTCATGTGTAACAATGGTATTTACATTTGAAGCGGATTTGTCCCGCGGTTTTGTTTCGGGTGCGTTTGAATTATTGCAAATTCGGCGGAGCGGCGCGGCCGGCACCCGCCGCTATAACAAAGCTTTGTTCGTATAAATGGGAATGTACAGTAATAACAGCGAAAACTGAAACGCATTGATTGGACGCGGGCACGTTTGCATATGTACAGATGAAATATGTATGCATTTAATTCGTCAGCGAAACGACTTGGGTTTTTTTAACTTGGCGCATTGTGGTGAGATACATTTATATATTGCTACGTAAAATTTTTGTGGAAATAACATAAATGGCAGTTGGTTCTTTTACATTTCATAATATTCTATGGCCTCATTGTAAAGATGTAGCGCAACAATTATTTTTCTATCATTCAAATACAAATTCTTTTATTCATTATAAGGCATATACATTCACTCAATGAAGGTCATGTTTTAGTTATATACTTATACTTAGGCTTTGTGCGCCCCTCAGGCTATAGTAGACCGGGAGAAAAAAACTCCCAGCACTCCTTTAAATAATCAAAATAACAAAATTTGAATAAAGTTAGCCATGTTGCATTATGGCTACAGTCCGATAAAGAGCACACGTGACAGCCATTGTGTGTTAAAATCAGCCTACTGTCATCTGCTTACAACTTAGTTCTACAACTATAACATGGTGAGT
>DWMG01001677.1:0-14678 GCA_018244855.1 Elbella merops | reverse complement strand
ATGTTTCGTAGAAATAAAGTAAAAAAAAATCTGTCCATCTACATAGAATCGGCCAGAAGTTATACTAACATCGCGCGTGGGCTTCACGCACAAATTTCTTTGATTGTTTGTTATCAGGGAGTTGGTAAAGTAATGAATCGTATAACTGGTAGTGTATCTTCTAGAACATTAACCTAGTGAGTATAGTCGTAAAGTAAAATTAATCACGACACATGTTTTCGTAGATTTTCCACCTTACGTCCCACGCAATAGGGGCTATCAGACGTGCCATTGTGAAGTGCAATTGCAAAGTTTACGACCTAACCGCCGTATAAATGGCTCACACGCTGAGACGTGAAGAAAGTCCACTTCTATAGATCATTCCCTTGTTTTGTTTAATGTTTAAAACCATATCTGTTTTGATTGTGTATCCAAAATAATATGTTTATCCAAAATAATATGTATATTACTGCCGTCTACTGTAAATAGGTCATAGCCTATTTACAGTAGATGGCAGTAGGCTGATGATGATGATGATGATGTTTAACCATATACGTTCATGCCAATTAGTAGCATATTGTTTTACTACAGCGTTTCTATTTTATCTTTACAGTGGTTATTGACCATTTGAATATATTATTATTATGACGTGTACGAGTATACAACAGATCCCTTGCAGGGTAGCCGGAGAGTACCTACTGAGGGCTGAATATCTCTGTGTTTGCAGACCCGACGTGTTTCTTTAAATACATAAACGCATGCTAGTTTTGAAGACTCCTACCTCCCGCATCAAATATTAATATCAAATGCTTAATGAAATAGATAAATCTGTAACAAATGAAATTGAATATAGTAGCGAACATGAACTGCCCAGAATCTAGAATATTTAAAAATAAAAGTCGTGAATCTCACTCATCTCACATGAGCGAAAACTTCACGAAAAATAATAAGTGATTTTTCCAGATTACTCTGATCGAGCCGTGCGTTGGCTATCCATCAACCGCGTATCAATTGTGCCCATAAAAACTCTTGTGTGGATTTTATTTGCCATCATTACTTTTATTGATAAAATATAGAAGCGAAAATGTTCGTAACTTGTCACATTCTACTTCAGAGGCTCTTAATGTATTGCATTATACCAACCCGTATTTTAGTTTTGTATAAATTCGTTGAGATGAGAGAATTGTTTCTGTTTCAAATTTATTATCTCAATTCTGTTTATGGACCCTAACTTAGTTTATTTACTGACCACAATTTTGTCGGCCACGTATTCAATTTATTTATTGGCCACAATTCACTTTAAAAATTTGTGGGATAATTCGACTCGTGCATGTTTATCATATACATATTTAGTAGTATACAGATGCGATTCGAACATCGATTTTGATTCTTATATCATTACATTTCCTTAATCATTTTTTACTTTATTTTATTGTATTTAGCATATAATATAATTTGTTTGTAAACTTGTATAGAGAAATTAAATTTAATCACCAATGTTACCTGGATTTTCTCCAGTATGTAACACTCATCCAAATCGGCTTACTATAATCCAGCGACTGAGTAGCAATTCTCTAGAGAGATAGATTCTCAAGATAAATTCAGTATTGATCATGAAGCATCCGTGTTTAAGGATTCTGTCAGAATTATTGATGAGTTTAACATTTGAGGGTAAAAAGAAATCTTGCGTAATATTTATTAACTTATTTTTCATACAGTAGGTAGTGTGATAATACTTAGTTCACTTAAATGCTATATTTTGTTCTGTGAATATTTCAACCTCCTTGTCAAGAGAGGCAGTCTAATTCAGATTATTTAATCGTCTTTAGTTCGATTTGTAGGTCAGCCAAAGTATTATTAGGTTTTCCTGACTATACATTTCCAGCAATAGCTCGGAGTCTGAATGTATGCCTGGTGTAGGGCAATTGGCTCACCGCCTGTTTCATAGGAAGTATAATAAAATTAATGAAAAATTGAAGTACCCGCTACAATCCTCTGTCTATCCCCTTGGAGAAATAAAGAGGTAGTGTTATGTTATAATATTTATTCACATTCAATACTAATTAAAGTATCGATACATTTTTTTTAATTCGCTTCTGTTAATGGCATTTTCTTTTACGATTTTTTATCATTTCGAAAACGTGTTATATGTTTTTAGTAATTTATAATTAATAAGTAGTTTGTAAGTAATTTAGTAGTTTGTAATTAATTATTATTATTTGGTATTGTCATATCGTCGCTAGATCGCTTACGTATAAGCAGAGAACACAGAGTGCCATATTTCCCTAAAGGCCTGAAATACTGCGTTTCCTTTTAATATTACATACACGCATAGCATGGTATGGGGGACTTCTAAATTCTCCTTCAGCTAAATTCCCCATCATCAGACTAGTTAATTTAATAACAATAGTTACACACGTGCAATGAATAGACGGCTCTTAATTAAAAATTTCGATCCGCTTCTGTTAATGGAAGTTACCAGAGACGAAGTTTGCAAGCACTTGTGTCTAGACACGAACGCAAGTCTGAGTGGTGTGTACACACACTGCGATGATCTCCGCTGATCAAATAATCTTTATTAAATCCATACCAAAGCAAGATAGAACATTATTTTGCTTTTCTGTACGTTATAATCGATTATTTATGTTATGTTAGTGCCAACATTTTGGAGTAAATCACCATGTTGGTGTGCTATGTTGAGCAGTCCGCGTTCGATTCCCGACTAGCAATCTGTGTAATATTAATAATAAATTTAGTTATATGTTCCAGGTGATACATGTGTCTTGTATGTATGTTTTTACCGAGAATGCTCATTTCAAGACAAACATTGCTGTCCTATAGAGAGACATAATATTCCTGCATGCTAGCACGAAAGCATTGTTATTATTATTATCTGCAATAAAACAATGAAATGCTACCATATGTAAACGTTCTTGAACATAACAAAGTAGAAATTGTTAAACAAAATGTGTTTTATTCGGTAATTGTCATTTTTTATTCAATACCATATTTCCGCTACAAGTACCTACCTACCGTTTATAGAACTTTATAACTAAATTTAATTAGTCTTTAAGTATTCGTAGATAAAAAAATACTTTTATTTAATTTTATTATCACCATAAAAGTTAAAAGGATCTTCCAACAAACTTAATAATGTTGAAACAATGTTAAAACTCTAAGATACGACGGCATTTGCATCTCAGCGCTGCGCTGGTAACGAAGCCGTTCTATAGAGAGGACTCTATTACTTTTTAAAATTGAGTGTTCAGTGGCGACGACAGCCTTTTACAAGCTCCAATTTAAATTTATTGCTAGTTTTTGTGAGAAAATTTTGCATGTAAATTTATATTTTCTACGTCTCTGTGAAGGTTATTATTGAATATAACCGACCAGTTGCACTAGTGACGTAATTTACAAACCACTACAGGACGTAGGCCTTCCCTAAAGGGTTTTTGTTCATAATCTCCATGCTAGGCATGCCCAGTGAGGATTTTTAATAGGATTGTAAACTAAATGTTACTAGTACATGCTAGTAGTTTGTTAGTCTACGAATGCACCCTTATTTTGTTTGTCTAGAATAAAAATAGGCGATACGCTTTTGGACGTTTGAGGCACGTTTTTGTAATTTGTTGCCGGAACAAGTCGTTCTATTTTTAGACAGCTCTTTCATTGTTTTCTTGTGTTTTGTATTCATATAACTACAGTTTTGTGCCCTTTAAACTAATGTTTTTTTCTGAAACACTCCATTTTGTTTAAAAATTATCTGTTTTGTAAGAATTTGGTTAATGTATGATGATAAGAGTAATGAATTTAGAAGAAGCACGTGAACTTCGAATAGATATATTGTGCGCTCTTATAACTCACAAGGGACCTGTCGTGAAGTAATTATAAGTCAGTAATTTAAAATAAATTTACTTTACGTCTTCACACAATATATTATAGCCAACACAGAAGCTTACATTTAAATGAAGTAATGATGGAAAAAGGATATGGCTGAAACTGATACTTTCTCTGTCTTTTCACCAATTTTAACCACAAAGAAGAATGATGCCACGAGTAAACGAGAAGCAATAGTTTTCATGAATTGTTTAGCTTTAAAATAGAGACATTGGAATTCAATTGTTCAAGACTTTCATGAAGCTTTAAAACGTCGAACGGAAACTGAAACCAATGATTATATTCATTTGAAACTTATTGGAAACGGCGACCATGTGAAAATAGAGATACTTTTATCAGATTTTTAAGCACATTTAAAGAACTTTTTGAATCGATGTAGATATACAAAGTACTGACACATTTAATGCCTACTTGCTAATTACTTTAAACAGGTAATCTAACTCAATATCATGCATGTAATCTCGGAAAGGGTAGGCAGAGGAGCATAGTACACTCCTATGTTTCAAATCTAAATGATTGCTAAATTCAGTAGTTAATTCTCAATTTTGAATATCGGCCTCATCATCATTCAGGCCTGCCTAGATCCCTGAACATAGGCTTTCCCTGAGGGGTTCTTGCCTACATATAAGAGTTACTTACGGAAAATTGTTTCTCACTGTTTTATTTCTAAGACGTTACATTTTAAAAATAAAATGTAATGTGGACTGAGTAGATACTGAGTCAAAGAGTACATCAATAAATCTATATACGATTCACAATTTCGCAACGACCCGAGAGAACCACCATTATCTAAGAGTGAAATTCGATTATATAATTTATGTTGCCGCCGGGATTTTAGAAATTTACCCACACATTTTTTTCTATATAGATAAGTACCTACTTACTATTTTTTCCTATTTGTTACATCGTCATGCCAGATCTCGCACGGGGTGGGCAAAAAGCACAGTGCTTAATACTTCTACCCTTACAGACCTAATGTGCTTTTTCTGTACGTTCATGGCTAATTTTAAATGCGGATATATAAGTTATCGTTAACAAAGGTACAGCCCTTACTTACATGAATGACCGCAACTGGAATACTTCCATAAGCATTTACGAGGCATTCACTCCACGAGACATTTCACGAGCAGAAGTACTTCTGGGACCATGTCAAAGTCAATCACTAATATTTCGCTTCTCCACGGTAGACTAGCGTGGCAGAATATGATCTAGCTTCCCAAAGTACTTTTGTATATCAAGGGAATGGATTCCTTCATATAATTTATCAAAACTGACGGCCATTATATTATTCACACGTTATTGACTCGTTAATGATAAGAAAACACTAATCTATCATAATTAAAGCTTCAATATTATCGCCTGCCTAATAAATGATTCATGGTATGTGATACATTAGACTTGTAACAATATGTACTTCTTCAAAATATCATAGTCATTTTATTAAAGTAACAATACATTGTAATGTAGTTCGTCGTAACCCACTCTTTTAATTATCTACATATTAACAATCTACTGCTGGATCCGGCTCTTCTGTTGCATTACGGTTGAAAATAAAGCAATTTAGAATATACGATATAAATATTAAGAGTCGCGAAGAAATTGTGATGTTAGACATTGCCAACAGAGGGAGCTGATAGTAAACAGTACTACAATGATTTCTAACAAAAATATCTCTTATAACAATAATTGTAACTACAGTCTAAACAAAAACCTCTGAGTGTATAACACGGTTGTTAATGTATAATTTAGTGATCACTCCGTCTCCCGCGGGACTACACTAAGTAATTCTTTGTGTAACTCACCCTGGTTTCGAAATGTACTGTTTCAGAAGCACTTCTATGATTTATTAATGTTGCGGTTCTGCCCGTTTATATTCAGCCTTTGTTTAGATAATAGGATAATTTGATGGGTTCCTAAACCAATGAATTATCGAATAATATTTTCGGTTGTGAATACGCTGGTATGTAGTTTGAGGGTTTGTTATTTAATGTTAATGAGGTTAAATGGATCCAGGTATTTTAAAATTGTGTCTATGCTCATAATAATCGACCCATTTATCATGCCACTGTTGGAATATGGGTCTCCTCTCATATTGAAAGATTTAAGGCTAAGTCTATGCCCAAATAACGCTGTATTTTCCAGTGTAAAGCTAGATTGCTTAAATTGATATATTACATTTCTTTAATAATAATATACATATATTTTGTGTGTATCTACATATTTAATACATATATCTACTTGATTAAATTATGGACCGGTTCACTCCACTTGTATTTTTTGAAGATAGTCTAGTATTAAAATGGGTTTTGAACACTAGACTAAAGTTAAATTAATCTGACTTTCTTTTTAATAAAGTCTGTACATATTTAATGCTACCACGAGTTACCTTAAAATAAATAAAAAAGTTTTCGATAAAGCTTATCTAGGATACGGAGAGTTTTAGTCGTATCCACTAGCAACAACGCAAAATTTCACAACGAATCTAGTATGCACAAAGAACTAAAAATGACCTATGATCAAACGCGAAATGGACAGTTGTAATGTAATATTTCCAAAATAGTTCTGTATTGTATGACTGCCTCGCTGGTCGAGTGCCGCGCAAGCGCAATTGCCGATCGGCAGGTCCTGGGCTTAAATCCCGGTGTGGATATTATTGGAATATTCTAACTTAGATTTTCTAGTGAAAAATTCTGGTAGTGGCTGGGAGTTTAGGTCTGTGCCTGGTGTATGTTAATAAGCTCTCCACCTATTAAATTGTGGGACGTATACGTAACTGGTGAAACGTGTCAGTGTAGTTCACTCCGTTGCCTACCCCTTCGGGAATTACAGCTGTGATGTTAATTTTTTTTTAGTTTTCAAAAAAAATAATATTGTATTGTAAATAAGCAACAGAATAGTGGATAAAATTTCAGCTTACTGCTCCTTGCCTTACGATCGGGTCCCCGCCACGGACCGACTTCACAAAGTTTTCTTTCTAACGCGACTCAGACTTCTTCATACTTTCCATGAAACTGTAAAGTCGCTTATCTTGCAAATAAGCTGACTATACCTAGTATACCTTTAGCTTTCCTATCTTTAGTCGGGAACTATGAACAACAAAATAATAGATTCTATCACATTTTATCACAATAAGATCCCAATAATTCAGTAGTAGTAACCACGCTCTGCTACCATATTTTCTAAGGTGTGTGAAGTCTGCCAACCCGCACTTGGCCTGCGTGGCAGACTATGGCCTTAACCCTCTCAATTTGAGAGGAGACCCGTATTCCAGCAGTGGAATTGTAAAGGGTTGAAAAAAAAAAAATAAAAGCCAATTAAAGGTAACTCTATGTCAAAATTAGATGCCAAGAAAAGCAAAGCTCAGTTATTAAATTAGGTTGAAAATGAAAATGAGGCTTTTTCAAGAGACATTTTGAAAATGATCTTTTTTGTGGATTCCTAATTTAATCTCCTGAAGTTTATAGAGGTTTTTTTATATTAAAATAGTGTACGTATTATCTACGGAGTCATATTAACACATTCAACCGCGCTTAACTTATATGTCCCGCGGTCGTCATTAATTACAAAAACAACAAATGTGAAGCGAAATTAGTAGATCCAATATAAGATTAGTTAGCCATAAAAATTTACATACATACGAGTAGTCCGGTCCAAAAACTTAACAAAGTACATCAAAGTACTTAAAAGTACTCGTAAACATGTATATAAATATGCTCAAATATAAAGTTATGGAAAATGACTAAACCATGGGAAAAATATATTAAGAAACTCTCCGATTCCTCGTTTGGTCATCTCATAATAAAACCGAATAAACTGCCTAAAGTTGTCCCCAACTGATTTCCCAGATGAACACTTCAAATAGATCACCCCTGAATATGTAAGAAATCAGTTATGAATAAAGAATTAGGATTAAGAGGATCGGCTCTCTGCCTACCTCGTACGGACCTGGAGTGAACATACACACAGGGTACATGTGGCCAAACAAACTCGTATATCTCAAGATAAGAAGAAACCAATAATGATAAAAATGATGGTAATGCTGAACATTGTCTAGATTTTCCTTTTTATCATAAAACGTGATAATGCTCCAAAAATTAAAAACCTTTATTTTAATACAAAAAATTATTAATGGTGAAATACATTCGGAATTAACCTTTACCAAAAATCATCAAATACAAAAGAAAAGCTTAAGAAATGCCGATAACATCAGTTTGCCGGTAACGAGAACAAAATATGGTGCAAAAACTTTAATTTCAGAAGGAGCAAAATTTTACATAATGTACATTACAGTAAACTCTGCGTAAGGTACAAGTGGTCTAGACTGGACTAGTGCAAGAATATTGGAAAGTATGCTTACAAATGTTTGTTTGTCTTGTAAGAATATCGCGATGTTCCGCTCGCCGTGTTACTTTTTTTGTACTTAAATTAGCTTAAGTTTTGTCTTACAAGTAAAATTCTGTAATTTCTCAAGACAATAAAGAATCTTTAAACTGAAAAAACAACATAACGACAAGTCAAAAATGGCATTTTTTAAATTGCATATATGGCTTTAGATTGTACCTATATAACATTTCCTCTTAAATATTATGTATTTAGCTTAACATACAAATCATATAAGAGAACAAGTATTATAATTACAAGGAATAAGTGTCGTATATGCGGATATCTATATTTATCGTTTTGTACAATGCTACAAATGTCGTCTTGTCTGACCTAACATCATTCACAGGAGTTCCCCAACGAAACGCGTAGAAAAATGTAAATATATTTCAAAAAATAAATAGCACTCCACAAGGGGAAATCAGTGTGCGCTGTATTACAAAAGGAAATTAACAGTACCTATGTAACAGTATTACAGTACAGTTCCTACAGTTTTTGATGCTGGGATAAAGGAAGCTACGTGCTACATGTGGGATGAGACAACTGTGCAGGTCAGAATCGTAATCGTATTGTTTCTTCTGTACTTGCATGTAAGCAATAAATTATAGGTAGATGTGCGCCACCGGTTCTTGGAAAAAGGCCATACTCAAAATGAGGCAGATAGCGTTCACGCATTAATAGAGCGAACAGCAAAAAATAAACTTATTCACACGCCTGATGAGTGGTACACACTGGTTCGCTGGGCGAAACAGAATAGCCCACATTATACAATCGTAGAAGTGGATCAAGATTTAGTTTTGGATTTGAAAGCTTGGTTACATACTAAAAACTGGATAAAAGGTATAAATTCAAGGAAGATTTCCTGGAATAAGATAAGAGAAGTGAAAGTGCATGGGAATAATCCAGACATTATTGAATTTAAGTACCTACGACTGTTTGAAGAAAACTATAGAAATCTGAACTGTGGAAATAATTTGAAATTGACTAAAGGGAGGAAAAAGAATGAGCAAGAACTAATTATAGAGAAGTTGTATAATAAACCTATTCCTATCACTGAAGTGAAATATAAAGAGCGAAGAAGAGAGTATTATAGAGATGTTAAGGACATTGTTACCTAACAATAAATAATTTTCAATTATAAACCCTATTTAATTAATTAAAACACAATCCTCATAATTCTTATTTAAGATTATCTTTGTTTACATTACAAGAAATATAGTCCTACCGCAATAAATAAAACCGCGTATAAAGCAACATGTCTTCGTTGATGTATTCTTATAACCATGGGTGGTGATTTCAAACCGTTTAATGAATTCATTAAAAAATTATAACATAATTCTACGTTTTCATTGAACATTTTATTTAAAATCTATTTTAGTTCCTGTTTTCTTCATTCCTGCGTATAGAAAGTTATCTTAGACCTGTCTCACATGCTTTTATTTTAATATCGGCGTAAAAACAGTCGCCTACCAGTTTTACCAGGAAAATTTTAAATATATCCATATGTAGGTATAAATACCACCATAAAGTCCCTAATTGTAATAAAGTATTACAGAAAAAAAAAATTATAATTGTATATAGAATTATTTCTAGATCGGTTTGAAAACAAAATACGCTCTCCTGAAAACCTCAGTTTTGGCATGTCCTTAACTACGTAGGGACTGTCAATTTCATTGTATCTATCAATAGCCCGGTACACGAACATTTGATTAATACCAAGCGCATGGAGGATTTAAAAAATTGTATTTGGTACCATAACTACTTTATGTAATGCAATCACAACGGTTCGGTTTTCTTTATCACCCCACTCCATTTTAATATCACAAAGTATTTTACAATATATTGGCGCCAAAATAAGAAAAGACAATGAACAATCGTTTAAAAATGACAGTGTATTCCAAATTGAAAAGTAATATTTTGTTTATTTTTAATTAAAGCAGTATTTATGGCCAGACTAAGTATATCGAGCAAATCTTTGATTATAGCGCCTCAATTTGTGTTTTAAATACTACCCAAATTGTAATCGACAATGAGTTTGAAGTTTTGAATGAACATTTCTAATATGTTAGTTATATAAAGAGGATCATCATCATTAACCTATCTCAGTCCACTGCTGGACATAGGCCTGCATAAACCCTCATTAAAAAAGAGGGTAACTTGAAAATAATATTATTTTCATTTCTCGACATGGTCCAAGAAAAAGAAAAAACTAGGGAATTACATCTCACATTAAAAATAAAACACGTAAAATTTTCACACAACATTTATTTCAAGAAGAAAATTACATTGATTATATATTACGGAATTTCGTCACCTAACCTAAACAATTATAAAATATAAAAAATGCAGAAAACATCTACTGTTACATACATATTATGTTCTTATTTGGTATATACGTATACAGACACACACACACACACACACACACGCGCGCACATATAGTTATATAATTATATATATATATACACACAGAGCATATATGTATATATATATACACACACACACACACACACACACACATGTATATATGTATATATACACATATATATGTGTATATATATGTATATACACATACTAATAGATAAATAATCAATTATAATAGATTAACACTATTTTATGCTAACATCAAAGTTTACAATTTTAAGCATGCATTTATTACGAGCAAATAAAATAAGTGAATCTGGTATGACGTCAGCGAACAATGATGATAAGACGATGTATATGTATATGACGAGACACGATGGACCCAACCGCGTAAACCGGACATATTATCCTACACGGCTCGGACCATCGTATCTGACAATGGCATGAGTTATATCTATTAAATATAGTATTATAAATCAACTAACTTATTAAATCCCACAGAGTGATACATTTATTGTAATTCTATATTAAACACTAACATGCCTTAAACTTTAAACTTTGTAACTTCCCAAACGATCAAGTGCCCTTACAAATTACACAACTTATTAATGACAAATACACTTATAAAGAAGATCTTGTATATAGTATGGATGGATGGCCCTCGGGAAATTCCTTTCATCGAGTGCCATTTGCGCTCTCACAATCAGTATTATTAATCTTGTATATTTATGGTTGCCGAGCTACTCTTAGTGGCCAGCAAGGTTATGACAATTGTTTAACATCATGTGATGGACATCACGAGACATGGGTAGACAATGACAATGGATCGTCTGGGAAACGCTGAAGTATTATGTTCGAAATATACTTAGCGCCGCTTACAATCCATTACTTACATCCTAATAGATCGTATGCTGATCTATGAATCTCTTTTGGCTCCATGTACTCCAAACTATACATGTTTCTAAAATTATAATTATAGTACCTTAATTGCTATGTATAAGCTGATATAGAATAAACGAACACAAACGATACGATATAATTGCAAAAATCCCAAGTAACCTGTTTACGTGAACGCGCACAACGCTACAATGTCGCTAAAATGTCTTAAACCTACGCTTAACACTGGCTATATAAGTTGAAAAGTAGATATAGTTGTATCAGCAAATACGAGTATTTTGCTCAGAAGATTAAGAAGATAAAGAAACATACAAATAAAACTACCGTAAAACTATCGTAATTATAACAGAGAAGAATAAGAGAATGAGATTAAGAAAATTCCGTTTCGAGTCTACTAGAATGGTGGGGGTAATATGAACTTAAATAAAAACAGCAATATTATACCTACAGTTGGGTAACGAATGAACAATCCATAGGTTACTGTAGGGATAATATTGTTTTAACATTGTAATTAAACAAGTGAACTTAAAATCTATTAAGAAAGCATGGCCTTAACTATTGTTCTATTATGATACGTATTCCGTGTATATAACTTAAATTAACTTAAAAATAAAATTAATTGTTAACAAAAAGGAAAAAAAGTATGAAGAAAGTACCTAAAACTAAAGTTACTTATACAACTTTACGCAACTTTTTATATTGCGAAGGTTTCGCTAGCAAAATGTTGGCCAATGTTGCCAATTATCTGATTAAATTTGACATTTGTTTTAGCTAAATCAAAACACATCGATGTTACAAATTTGTTGCAATAATAATGGTTAAGTATCACATCGATGAAACCACTAAATGAGGTTGGAGTTCTGGTGATGGGGGACATTAGTCTGCAATGTCAAGAATGCGACTAAGGGTAAAAGAAACAGCGTTAAAGAACCAAACTGATTGGTTATGTTGGGAACACTAAATGAACATTATCCATGGGGCTTACCCCATGGGTACGGTGGCAGTTGGTCAAACCCACTTTGGTAGGACAATCATTACCAATCATATTGGGACTTTCCGCGTAATTTAAAAACCCCAACCTCCTGAAGCCGCTTCAGCCGATGTCGGGGATATTTTGCTGGCGAAACGTACACTACTTCCGGACAGTATATATCGTTACTAGTCATTTGAGCGTATCAGGTGTGCTAACGAAACATGTCGTAAGTAAGTAGTGTTATACAAGCAACGAAACATAAAAAGTACGGAAGCGAGATTTTGGCTTCCATGTTGACGATTGGAAATATTTTCAGCGGACAACTTGTTACTTAATTGAATTGAAACTTAACTGATTGATATAAATGTACAAGCAGTTTGCTCAAGAATTATAGAAGTGTTCAAAAAATGTTAATAATTCCAGCTTCTTAACGTAAGTTGTACACAAGACGCGTCAAGATTATGTTATTAAAATGACAAATTAGTGAATTATACTAATGCTATCAAAGAGAAACCACACAGACTTACATTGATAGATGACAAACCGGAGAATACTTTCCCGGTGTACTGAGAAATGAAAATCATTAACTATTTGACCCGCTTGATTAATTTACCAAAATGACAGCTTCGTCATACTTATCATATTTCGATGCCTTACACGTTTACACTTATAAAATAATAAGAAATTGAAAAGCTTATTTCTACGCTGTAACTCTAAATAAGTGATATAACCTATCTCCTAAAGTAGGACCTAAAACAGTGCACACTTAACGTAAGAACGTGTCATCACGCCTGTATCGCCCTAAAGGTGTAGGCAGGGCAGTGCAGTACACTCCCAGGATTAACGAGTTACGTTTAAACATACGTACAGTGTACACTCGTTTTACGCTTTTATAACACGAATAATAAATACATATATATAAATATATAAAGGTGAATTCATGTAGCGTAGGACGCTCTCCAACTAGGTGGAGTGACGATATACGCGAAGCGGGTGGCATCGGTTGGATGTGAAGAGCTGAAGATCGAGCTCAGTGGCGTGCCATAGGAGAGGGCTATGTCCAGCAAAGGACAGGAGTAAGCTGATGATGATGATGATGAATTTACATAAAGTTATTATTTATTGAAACATCCACATATCGACGATAGGGATGGGTTTTGAACTACATGTGGGTATTTATAACGTAAAGTAACTTTAGTATTACGTATACGAAAAGCTCCATACTTAAGTTTTCTGTCGCTGGTCGTCTATTGAAAGAATGAATGGTTTTTATCAAATTTAAATGACTTGAATAAAACTGATACCTGTGAATTCACCCACACTAAAAATATAACGACGAGTATTGATTTCATGTATTAAAAATTAAACACGCTAAAGTAATATAAACTTATCTTGACGAAATTCCGTTTAAACGAATACATAATAACGTTGACGTTTCGAGATCCTATGTGACCGCCAAGGTGTTAGTATAGGGGCGCGCGTTCACGAGCGGTGCCAATTTATGGGCACAGACCTCTTATCGAACGTGGCTGGTCATTAGATTTTTGGCAGCGGCATCTGTTTGCCTTCTGTGAAATGTCATTAATGACTATTTTAATAAATAACTTCACTATGCTCTTAAAGTGACAGTGGATTGTTACTATAGTAAATGTCAACCAAGTAAATGTCCTTTCAGTTCAGTTGTCTATGTCAATGTTACTATAGTAAATGTCATTCTGTATACGGTAGATTGACTGTTTATTTTATAGTAAAAAGAAAAAAAAAAGCGTTAAGTTCCTCTTTTTGTACAAATATGTATTAGTTGATATGTGTTTAGTGTTTTAGCGATATATGTATTTTTAAAAGTCAAGCGTAATTCACCTCGTGAGTATATAAAACAAATTATGGGTTCTATTTTCAATTGGGCAAAGAAATCTAAGGTTCTCAGTGTATTCTACTAGATAACAAAACAAATTTATATTGTGTGTTTATGTTCTTCTATGTAAATGTCGCTTTGTACTTACTAGCTCAACGATCTGCAGCTTGGCTGCGTGCAGAGCGTCAGACATAAGCTTGTAGTTACACTTCAGCCGGCTATGCTGGCCGAGGAGCTCTCTGATGTCGTATTTCAGATATTCCTCCCGAGCGCTGTAAATATCACTTCGTCAATGCCAAATACTCTGGAACTTCTCACAAAAATGAGTGCCTG